>JASDQU010243465.1:143358-161593 GCA_032191745.1 Picea mariana | reverse complement strand
TGATTACATGTGTTGAAGTCGAACATGGCATAAACCACTTGATTACCGATCATTCATGAAACCATTAACAAGTGCGAGGGAAATCACCATTGATGTCAATGACTCCCAAGGTACCCTAGTACAATCCATCGAGTGTGAATGGATGAGTTGAAGTCGAACATCCGATGGAATCTTTCGATCAGGGGTCAATAATGGAAACCCACTGTCGAAAGCGAGGAAACCTGCCATTGAGGCATGCAAGTTCCAAGGTACCAAATAATTTCTAAGTCTTGATTCCGGATAATGATCTGAAGTCGATGGAACAAAACTCGTCACAGGAGGACCTTGATGTATCCCCCATCAATGACACGAAATGAGTAACAGATTTTGAAGGTGAAACAGAGTATTATACAAATTGAACCGGACACAGGGAAGGCCGACACAGAGAGAATGGACAACTGCAGATGACCAACTCAATAGAAGTTTCAGATAGACTTCTCTTGAACATATGAATGACATGACCAATGATTTGGCAACATTGACTCAAAGAAGACACAGGGAATGACCTTGTAGCAAATCGAATGAGAGGCAAATGGATTTTCCAAACCGGCTTCAAATAATGAATAGGAGGTGTCATGTTCAAGAGCAACACTTACTACCAATCAATACGAAGATGAAAACATATCCCTTTCCTAAATTTTCCCCCACCATTTCTGGCAAGTACCTCTTTATTTTTTCGCAAGCTTGAGGAGGATAACATATGCTTGTTGATATAAGCTCATCCTTTGGACGAGTCCCTTGGGGTATGTTTAACGAACCCTAAGAAGGAATGGTTCGGTCCCATTTCGGGTCTATCAATGTTTGTTTAACGAGTCCAAAGATAGAAAACTCGAAGGTTTTTCAAGATTATAGAGTTTGGAAAAACACTTAAAAGAGAACTCTCTCAGTTCCTTTTTCATAAAATAGTCTGGTTGAGACCAAAAAGAGATAAATTATCGCTCACCAGACGCTTACTTCAAATACTTTATCGAGCGTGAAAATAGCAAGGTCGCTCGGCTATCTTTTCATGTTTAGAGAGTCTGAAAAGAGCTTAAAGAGGACTCCAGGGGGGTTCCTTTTTCGTATAACCTTGTTGAGCCCGAAAAAGTGATAAAAGTATGTTTGATCGCGTTCTCATGTATTTTCGATCACAAGAACGGACAAAGACCATGCTCGAGGTTTTATAAAAAACCATAAAAAACAATCAAAACACGTGATGACAAAGAAAAACATGTCTGTATCCCTGTATTTGACCATCAAAATCATCACGCCTGCAAAAGTTACACTCAAATTGACATTAAGGATTAGGTTTTAATAGATAAATAATCATAAAAAATCAAATGACATAGTAAAAGTAAATAAAAAGGAGTAGATACTCTTTTTACCACATCATTTTACCTTTCCACTATTTGAGCTCCAAAAACCCCCCTTTTACCCTCGAAGTTCGACATTAGATTGCGGGAGCTACGAGCGTCCATTCAGTGAGCCGTCAGCGACAATAAGGTAGGCTCTTTGTCCTTAACATTTTCATGGTTTAATTTTGTAATTTCATTGGTTAAATTTCATTTTTTGGGTTGATTTTACAATCCCTATTTGCGCGCTGCCATTCTCACAGGCAGGCTACACGGGACCTACGAGAATGGGGCATTCTTGCAGGTGACCCTAAGGCAGCCTACGAGGTTCTCGCACTGTGCACACAGGGCACCTGTGAGAACCGCAAAGCTCAAAGAATTTTTTAAAAATTTACCCAATGAACAAGAATCAAATCATGAAAAAAGTTGCTAAACTTCTTATTGTGCCCCTTATGCAGATAATTGGCCATCAGAATGGTGCTTGGATGGCGTGAAAGGGAGCACGAAGAAGACAATGCAATGGCCGAAAATCATTCACCTACTATTTTTTCTTTGAGAGACTGTGGACTTCTGAAGTACTTTCGTATCCCGGGTATGAGGGCCCAAGTCAGGTTGTTAGAGTACCTGGTGCGTATGTGGGACCCTGATTAGCAGGTATTTCATGTGGGGGTCCACACACTGTCCTTAGATATTGAGTACATTTACTTTTTGACTGGATTGTCACAGTGGGGGTACTATGTGAGCCTGACTTGTAGCAGAGGTGGTGGGCTACAGATGAGTGAGTACTGTCGTTTACACTGTGTTCCCGAGGCTGAGAGAAAGAAATGAAAAGTAGCTATTTGGGGGGTACGAGATTTGACCCTCTGTACTATCCTATTCACTATATCTCGGATGGCTGGGAGTTCTTCTCCTCACATGGCATTACAGAGGTACTTACAGTATGCTATTGAGTGTACTAAACCTCGGGTATTCAACTGGGCAGATGTTGTGCTTCGCAGTATAAAAAAAAAGTTGACCAAATGCAGACAAGGTGACCTGAAGCAATTCGGGTACGGATCTTTGTTGGTGTCCTTCTTCCTTGAGAGGGTTACCTTACTGAGACTGCAAGTTGAGTGGACTTTACCAGCTCCTAAGGATCCAAGGATGCTGAGATGGTGTCGGCTCATGGCCCGGCACGTAGCAGGATCGATCATCAAGTATGATGATACTTTCTTTGACTGGCTTCAACCACAGATGTTGATGGTTGACGACTATGCTTATGCCGGGTTGGATTTCCGAGGAGATCCGGATTTAGTACTGCCAGAGGATGCTTAGTGGGGGGACCTTGGTAAGAAGTACACACATTTTTCTCTTTTTAAATATTTTGTGAATTTTTATCATATTCAAATGTTTTTGTTTTATATGTTCGTCCAAAGACTAATACAAAATTCATTTTTGATAACACAGATGTTGGACCATACCGACCTCCTGGTACTTCTCCCATTCAGCGGCGAGGAGAGGTAGCGACAGCGCTATAATATGCTGAGGATTATCAGGTGGTGGAACAAAATCTAGAGGGCCTGATCGCGGATATTCTAGACATGCCTCTGGAAGAGGTCCCACGATGCGATCAACGTCACACTGTAGGAGTATCAGCATCCATGAGTCGACTGCTCTGTAGGGTTGCTCGGGCAGTCGTGTGTTACCGTGAACGTCATCCATGATGTCACTTTGTAGAAGCAATGAGCTTCAGATTTTGACATTTTGGTCTTCGGCCAAACTTTTTGTAAAAAACTCTTTTGATCGTTATATATATACAGACGGCTTTTACCGGTTTATCATGTGTTGTGTGAACATTGTTGTGATTTGATTTATAAATGATTCAAATGTCTGTCTAATACATAATTAGCTAATGCATCTGTTAATGTATTTAGACATCTAGGAATATGTTGATATTCAATGTAATCAAAATAACGTTCCAAGAGGCGAATTCGCAAATACACCCGTAACAGAGTAGGACTTCGGATAGTATAAACATTACTTAACTGTAGTACTATAAGCTGCGAATCGAGATGCACAACCAAATGACAGATTCTGAGCGAGATAGCATCAACCAATAATTCAATAACGACGCTATACTCTACAATGTTGTTGGTCGTACGGCCGAGACACACACCTCGTAAGGAGACAAGTTCGTTTGTAGGGGCATAAATTGCCCACGCAGTGGAAGCAAGGTTCTGAGTACTACGGCTAGCGCCATCAGCGAAGCCAATATAGGGTAGCGAAGAATCCGACATCTAGAAATCAAACACAACATCACATAAGGGCAGAGACCAGATAACGACAAAATAAAACTATAGTAACACACTAAAAGTATGATATATTAAAAATATAAGTACTTGGGCACAGATGATTTTATGCATAGTACTTCTTCAAGTACAACCCATTCCTGGGTTCACTCAAAGGGATACCATCATAATCTACCAACTCATAAGCTCCTTTTTCCAAAACTCGTTGAACGATATAAGGACCGCGCCACATGACTTCAAATTTTCCAGCTCCTAACATATCTCGATCTTGTTCATAAAGAAGAACAAGATCACCTTCGGAGAAAACGCGAGGCTTGACATACTTGTCGTATTGGGCCTTGACACGTTTTTTTTGGGATTCTATGACTAGGGTGGCGTCACGTCGAGTTTCATCTAATCGCATAAGATACAAAAGACGTTCTTCCTCAGCGGAAGTGTTGGGTAGGAGTTCAACAACTAGTTTTAAAGAGGGTATCTCGCATTCGATAGGGAGAATGGCTTCCACACCATAGACTAACCGAAAAGGTGTAAACCCAGTAGCGGACTTGACAGATGTCCGGTAAGCCCACAATGCCGAAAACAACATCGTGTGCCAACTTGTTTTATGAATCCCTATCATCCGTCGGAGCATAGTTATGAGAACTTTGTTGATTGCTTCGACCTGGCCATTGGCTTGTGGATAATAGGGTGTTGAGTTATCATGACGAAGACCCAACTTCTCAGTAAGTTCGGACATCATAAAATTCCTAAAGTGGCTACCGTGATCGGTTACAATAGCTTGGGGAACACCAAAATGAGCTATGACGTGATTAAAAAGGAACAATGCTATGGTCTTTCTAGTGTTGTCAAATGTCGGCATCGCCTCGGCCCATTTCGTAAAGTAATCAATGGCTACAATAATGTAACCATGCCCCTCGGCCGAGTGAGGGTGACATGTCATGAAATCGATGCCCCATTTCGCAAAGGGACCAACTGAGACCACAGGGTGAAGTGGAGCAGGAGGTGATCGAATTTTCTGATTATAGGTCTGGAAGGCATGGCATTTCTGAACGGTAGTGATGCAGTCGTTAAACAAAGAAGGCCAAAAATACCTTGCTCATAAGATCTTCTGGGCAGTAGAATACCCAGACATATGACCACCACATTCTCCAGAATGGCAGTCATTCAGATCTTTCTCAGCTTTGTCGAATGTTAGACAACGTCGAAAAACAGAGTCAATCCCCCAACGATAAAGAGTATCCCCGAGGATAATGTATTGATGAGCTTGATAGCGTATGCGACGTCGTTCAGTACTGGACAAAGTTGGCCGGAAATTCTGGGTTTGGAGATATATAATGATATCCCCATAACAAAGATCATCAGTGCTAATAAGGAAAAGAGATTCATCGGGTAATGAATCTGCTGCTACATTTTCCGTGGCAGAATGGGGAAAGTTGCATATCAACTCAGCAAAAACTAAGGACTTCTTGGACTTGGTGCGTTCGAATTCCAAGTCAAAATCCTGGAGTATCACAATCCATTTAGAGTACTTTCCCCCGAGAAATTGACGGGTGAGAATGTGTTGCATAGGGTTGCAATGTGAAATCACTATAGTCTTGCGTGAGAGGATATAGTGCTGGAAGCGTTGGACGGCTTGGACGGCAGCCAAGGCCAGTTTCTCCACATGTTGATACCTGATTTCGGTCGGCATGAGACTTCGACTCAAGTAGCAAATAACATGTTCGTCGTGAGAATCATCCTCTTGGACAAGAACCATGCCAATGGTGTAATCCGAAGCAGCAAGGTAAATGAAATAATCACGACTGTAATTGGGGGGAAAGATAAGCGGAGCTCACGTTAAAGACAACTTCAAAGCTTCAAAGGCATTGTTGGCAATGGTATCCCAGACGAACTCTGAATCCTTCTTTAATAGCCGAGTAAATCCACGATTTATCTCGGCATAATTTGGGATAAAACAACGAAGAAAGTTTGCTTTCCCCTGCAAACTTTGCAACTGGCAAAGTGTAGAAGGAGGAGGGAGAGTAAGGATCGCCTCAACCTTTAAAGGATCCACCCGGATCCCTTGACGTGAAATGATAAAACCTAGAAGACGACTGGATTCCACACAAAAAATGCACTTATGAGGATTTAAACGTATACGGTAGAACCGACAGCGAACGAAAATGGCTCGGAGGTGGGTAGGGTGATCGACTCTGTACATAGAATGAGCGGGTAAATTGTCCAAATAGGGTTGAACGATGTGCTTGATATCATGAATAGCATAAGACATAGCGCGTTGAAAATTTGCGCCTGCATTCTTAAGACCGAAAGGAAGTTTCTGATAGGCAAAAGTACCCCAAGGACAAATAAAAGCAGTCTTATGTTGATCCTCAGGAAGAATGTTGATTTGATTATACCCGGAGAAACCATCCATAAGAGAGAAGATTTCACTTCCGACGCAATTGTCGACAATCTGATCGACGAAGGGGGTAGGAAATTTGTCTTTGGGACAAGCTTTGTTAATATCCCTATAATCAACGCATACACGAATGGTGCCTTGTTTCTTGTCGATCGGGACAAGATTGGAAACCCAGTTTGTGAGAGCCACTGGATAAATAAAGCCGGCTTTCAGAAGTTTCTCGACTTCGAGCTTTATAGCAGCCGCTTTACGTGGGTGAACTAGATGAAGGCGTTTCCGGATGGGTTTAGCGTCGGGGTATGTCTTTATCTCATGTATCACAATCACAGGGTCGATACCTAGAATTTCTTCGTAACACCAGGCAAAAATATCACGAAATTATTTGAAAAGGGACATATAGGTGACGATTTCGTCAGAAGAACACGAAGCTCCAATATGGACATTTTCAACAATCCCAGGTTTGATGGATATGTCAATGGGAATAGTGGGCGAAATATTTCTTAAGTTCCCTTCGACAAACACATCATGTGCAGACTCGGGAACCATCGAGATGACAACAATGGTCGACGGAGTCGAAATCCGTTGGTAGTTCTCAAGAGTATGTTGCTCCAGAAAGAGGATGGAATGATGATGCCCATCATCCCAAGGGGTGTCCTCCATGACGAACATGATCATCTCGTCAGTGGGAAAAATAACACGAAAAGGATCGGGAGACAACTCATCAAGAGAGGGTGTAGAAGGTGTTGCCGATTGAATGGCCTTATAGGCGGATTCAACCGAACTTAATGGCATTGCGTCGTCGAAATGAATATGATCTCCAGGGTCAGGGACTATCCAAGGGTCATGAGACGCAGGAAGTTCGTGAGGCAAAGTAGAGATCATGTTGATAGAAGCAATAGATGAGCCTGGAACATCGTGCGATGGAATGGGGAAAGTACCCATTGACGAGGAGTCCTTTAGAAGGCCTACACCGACGTTCTCATAACCCGGTGGGGTTTTAGCAATAAATGGTATGTTGCCAGTACGGGTATCAGAATTGAAGAAGGCAAGTTGGTCAACGGTAACAACCTTTCCTTGATGAGGGAAACATACTACACGGAAAAGTGTCGACACAATGGCGTGCATGGAATCGATCTAGCTGCGGCCAAGCAAAAGATTATAATCAAGAGGAGCGTCAAAGACTTCCACTTCGACTTGGATCGTTTTACCTTCTAACGTGATGGGCAACGAAGGAAGAACACCGTAGGGCTTAAAACTGGATCCATTGAAGGCTTTAAGAGTGTTCTGGGATTCATTCAAAGAAGGAGAGCCAATGGCTTTCCAACAAGAAAGAGACATAACACAAGTCGAGGCACCCTCATCGATGACAGTTCGGTAAATGTTTTTGTCGGAGACAACCACTTGGATTTGGAACGCAAGTTGAGGAGGTAACCTTGGAATGTGATCTTCCAAGTCAAAGATTATTAAATTCGTATATGTCGGGTCAATTCCACTGATAGCTTTCAAAAGTGCATTCCGTTGTGCGGGACAAGTTTTAAGGACTTCAAGGGCTGACGTCGTAGAAGGTGCTTGGGCCAGATCTTCAACAATGCTGTAGTTCTGGGCCGCACGAGCATGAGGATTGAAATCTGATTTCTGAACGACGCCCTTTGGGGGGGGGTCGCAGAACTGTGTCGAGGCTCGGTTGTTCAAGATGAAGAGGACTGTTAGTAGGTGGAGTCGCGAGAGAGGGTTGGACCAACGAAGGAGGTAAATCATCAACCTTCTCCTTAAATGGGGAATAATCTTTGGCTCGAGTAGTGAGTGCAACGTTGTTCTCCTTAGAATCACCAGTACACATCAAAACATATGATGTTGTAGAAGAGGAGGGTTGGTCATGAATGACCAACTGAGCCTGTTGTTGAGACGGGAAGGGTTGGGACAAGACAGCCGGTGCAGGTGGTTTTGGAGCTCCTTGAAGGAAATTAGTGACCTCGGCGCGTCGTGGACAATCCTTCATGTAGTGATCATCACCACAGATAAGGCAAGGGTATCGTGGTTTGTGCTTATCCCGATCGTCAACAGGGGTAGTTTTGCTTTGCTCTGCTTGAGAATTATTTTTTCCCTCCTTATTCTTGCCTCTCCCCTTTTTAGATTTGTTTTTACCGGTTGGGGTAGATTGGACTGCATTTACCTCAGAAGTCTTGCCGGCGGGAGTGGCAGGAGACGGAGCATTTTGAACATTAGAAGAAGCAGATTTAGGGTTTGTGCTTGAAGCGGAATGTGATTGAGCTTGGGCAATACCAATCACACCGTCAGCTGCATGCGAGGCAGCTGGAATAGTTGAAGTGTTGGAAATATTAGGACGAGGTAAGTCAGGTAGTAAATCGTAAAGGGTTCCCGTTTGTGAGTAAACGACGTCAAGATATTGAGCACGACTTATAGCCTGCTCTTCCGTGACTACGCCACCCATGGCAATGTCATTACCGATTTCATTCACAAATGATTTTGTAAACCATTCTGCCAGTAACTGATCGGGAAGCTCAAGTTTAATGAGACGTCGTCTCCTTTGCCACTCATGGATATGATCAGATATATGAGTGCCTTTAGTCTGTTTGAAGGAAGTCAAAATCTCAGTCCCGGTATCATAACGGATCGGTAACTAGTAATGCGTAAGGAAAGCCATAGCTAGGGTGTTGAAATCAGAGAAGAAACCTCGTGGCAATTCAATAAACCACTTCACAGCAGACCCAGTAAGGGTTCATTGAAAAATATGTAAACGAATAGAGTCATCCATTAACGAGTTGGATGAACACCATAGGTGAAAAGTCATAATGTGATTGTTTGGGTCCTCTCCCACTTTGTCGTCGAATTTAGGAATGTTTGATGGAAGCTTGGCAGGAATAACAGGCCATTGGGGAGAGTGACGAATAGGATCATTTAAAATCCATGACAAATCCAGCAAATCCAAAGTGGCGAGAAAGGGTAACTGTCGATTCACTTACAGGTACTGGTGGCTTTAGGGAGGAAGTCCCGTCAGCAAACCAGTAGGAACATAAGCAGTTTGCATATAATGTGAAGACCCGGGCATATTCGGTGGTGGTTGGAGAGGATAGTAGCTCATATAATTATACCCTGGAATAGGGGCTTGAGTTTGAGCATTTTCCCCCCAAATGAGATTGAACGAACCGGGATATGGTTGGCCCATGCTAGGGGGTGTTACGGACGCCATTGGAAACTGCTGCCCCCCAGTCGATTGAGGAGGATTTTGTATCAACTAATTCAAATACTGGGCCAAGGACGAAGGTATGTTTTTCCCATAAGGTGGGGTTGGTCCTCCCATCGAAGGTGGTGTTCCAATTGGGGGTTGTGTTCCAAAAGGAATTTTCCCACTGAGAGGGGATTGTGTAATACCACCTTGGTGAAATTGTCCACCAACCGGAAACTGATAATTTGGAGTGAATGAAGGAAGAGTGCCACGAGGATTAGGATTGCTAGTAGAAGACGAAGAAGGTCCTCCAAAAGGAAATTGAGGGAGTGTTGGGACAAAATCGGGAAGAAAGTGCCCAGAAGAAAAAGGACCACTAGGAGATCCAGATGGAGTTTGCGCGGGAGTAGGAATGGAAGCATTCAACGCACGGTATCCAGGTGGTAGTGTCAAGGCGACGTTGGGCATTTGCGATGTGTTGATAGGAGCAAGACTAACTGCAGTAAACCCGGTTGGAACACTCGAAGTAGCTGCAAGATGGGCCATTTCGGCAGGGATGGTAAAGTGATAAGTGGTAGTCACTGGTACAGTCTCTGTATCAGAGATTTCAAAAATCACAGGTGGGTTGATCTCAGAAATCATAGGAGAACCTGGACCAAAAATGTCTCGTCGAAAAACACCCGTAGAACAAAAAGGATCTTGGTCCCCAGGTCCAGTCGGAGATCCAGAATACACAACAACTAAGTCTCCGGAAGAGTTTGCTAGCATAAAACGTCTCTCAGAATCGGGGTGAAGTCGAAAGTCCTCTCGAGTATTTGTAATTCGAAAACGTTCTAGAGAGTCAGTTCGTTCCACTTGTGGTGTGGTGACGATTGTGGCTTCACTTTGCTGAGGAGAGCCCTCAGGTGTACTTGTAGTCAAGGGTTGAGAACCTTCCAGATGCTCTGGAGATAAACCCTGCATTCTACGTGAACGACGTGGGGGAGATATTGTAAATGAGTAACAAACTTCGTGAAGAAAATCCTATGATCAACTTCAAGAAACAAACAACACACGCAAGTAAACAAAATCTAGGAAGTAACACCAAGCAAACAAGACCTTCTAATTTCAAAGCCACTAGTTGGTGATGAAATCCAACGTCGCAACAACGAGACGAGAAGGGGCTGGGCTAGGGTGGAAAAGTTACGCTGATGACCTGCTTAACGGAATTACACCCTGGTGCAAGCTCCCACACATAATCGTGGGTATACCCTCCAAGGAGCCCGAGTGAGTTTGGTCAACGTCAATTCCAGGTACCGTGAAGAATTTCCCCTCCATAGTCACCTCGGGTAAGAACCTAGAGAGATAGGCCACTAAGGTCACCACCAACAACAATAAAGCCTGCGGGGACAGTCGACAGTCCGATCCACACGCAAGTGCAGGGTATCTAGCCTGAAATCAACTCAAAAGGCTTCCACTCATCATTGTGGGTATACCTCCAAGTGATCCCCGTAATACGTGCAATCTCTACACTGATATCAACAAAGCAGGTTGAGTAACTCTGCCAATATCAATGCAACCTCGTGTTTGACCCTTGTGTGAGAAGGGCTTCCCAGGATAGGATGTTGCAAATGGAATTTAACACTCCCTAACACAAGATGATATTGTGTGTTTTGTGCTTTTGGAGAGTGTATCTCTCTTCCTACTCCAAAGCGCTAGCCTAGCTAAATGTTGGTGTAATAGAGCCCTAGAAAAGAGTTACTAGATAAATTTTATGATTACGTAATGTTATTAAGAGCTGTTGTTTACTCAAAGGAAACGGAGGTGAAACTTATGTTGTATGACTCTGACCTAACAATGCATGGATGAGAATGAAATATATCACTTTTCGTTCAATGAATCCTATGTATGGGAGGGAAAGAGAAAATTTTCCAGATCAACCTTGAACTACAATGCAAAATTTCCTTTCAAATGCAAATGCAACAAATCACACATCAAAGAACAATACTCTATTGCTTCTTTTTCAACAATTTCAACAATTTGATTTTCAATGTTTTCGAAGACAAAAACAATTTTTTGAAAGAAAAACTTTTGTTCACTTTTCAAAAAGGACCCTCACTATGCCAATGAGAGTACAGAAAATCAAAAACCAATGAACAAGCAATGATAAAAACCCAATCCACTCTTTCAATGAAAACAAAAATAAAAAGCAAACCAATATAGTCTTTTCAATTGTATAAAAAATGATCTTTCAAACAATCAGCAAATGAGAAAAGACCAAGAAAACTCAACTTTCAACCAAGCACTGGTTCTTAACTAATCAAAGACACTTAGATTCTGAAATCAGAGAGTATGGTTTTGCCAAGAAAAGTCAAGAAACGAAAGTCAAGACAAAAAATGACAAGAAAAGCCTTGAAATCCTAAGACTGTTCATGTACGCAAACGAAGACAAGAAAGACACCAATCAATGGTCCAAGAAACTCTTATGAGGCACCTAGACTGATCTGGGTAGTTGAAGATGTCACAACTCAAATCCAAAATTTTGAAAAAATGGGTTTGCAGGCTGGCAATACTACACAGTGTGAGAATTAGGCATTCTCGCAGGTGGCCTTTGAGCAAAGTGCGAGAACCTCGCACTGCAACCTAAAGGCAGAGTGCGAACTCTGTGGACTCTTGTAGGCTACAGTGAAGTACAGTGCGAGAACCTCTGAAACTAGTCAAATTTTTGAAAATGAAGCAAAATTTTAAAAGGCCTCTGGACCTAGAGGGTCTATCAGGATATCCTAAAGACTTAGAGATTGATAGGAAAGGAGAAAAGTGAAACAAGAGAAAAGGGCCACAGAAAAATACCAAAAGCCACTAAGAAAATGGGATGATCCCCAGTGGAGTCGCCAATTTTGTTATCGGATAAATCGGTAGGTGCAGACACTAACTGATCTCCCTAGATCCACCTGGATCTAGAACAAAACAGGACAGAACATGACTCTTTCCCTAGGTTTTGACTATTGAATTAACTAGGAGGAAAGAACAAATAACATACCTTATTATCGCTTCCTATGGTCTTTGTTGCTCTCGCTTCACTCCAGTTCTCTCGCGCAGTCAAGACCAAGACAACACAAACCAACCAAACTGAAGATAGCACAATCTATTCAAAAGTCAACCTATGTGTATGATCAAGGAATTACACAATAAAGTGGAAATAGCTTTATGGGAAAGGGACATGCCACTGTATTATATTAATTGAAAGTAAAGATTACAACCTGAGCCTTGATGTCGCAAACTTTCTTTCGATGGCCCCTTGCTCCGACACACACACTTGCTCAATCTTTGCATGAAGAAGATCAACTCCTTTTGATAGACTTGCTGGAGTCTCCAAGCTGTTGTTCAAGCTTCGGTCCTTCACACAATTCTTTTACCAATTCTCCAATGAATCTTTCTTAACCTTTTCCATGAGAATTCTCTCAATACATAGAAGAGAATGAATTAGTTACTTGGATAAGAATGATCCCAAAATATCAGGGAATCCAGTACTAGGATAACCATTCGAATGCCAACCCATCCTTCTAGAAGATTCCCTTCTAGAAGCATCGAGAATTCATCTTTTTTCCATGCTTTAGGAAGAGTTTGCACCCTAGTAGTTCAACACAGTGCGAGAAGTTCGCACCCTGGCTTAAGGCAGCCTGCGAGAATCAGGCATTCTCGCACCCAAATATACTAGCAGCCTGTGAACCTTCTTCAAAAATGAGTTTTCTGGGAAGAGATGAAGGTAAATTTTCTCAGGAGAAAGTTCTTATGAAGAGCCTGAGTACACCATCATCAATACATCATCATGATGACCAAAATCATGGGTAACAACCAGGTACTAAACCGACCCTTGGTTTAGTATCTTACGGCTTCCTGAATTTCTTCGAAAATTCATTGGTTGAGGGCCACATGGCTTCATCTCGTTATTATCATTTCTTAGTCCCTACCTCTCATAGGGAAGTTCCATCCATCAACCAATCCGACGATGGGCTTAAACCCCGTCTGACACGTAGGCTAGCGGGGGATTCAAAGTTCAGCACTGAACGTCTCCTTGTTATCTACGCACGAAACCTCCTAAAATTTTGGAAGCTTGCCACGTGGTTTCGACCTTCAGACCTTTTTGGGTCTCTCTACAATGCTACATCCCAAATCCTCCGAAGTCCCGGTCACTTCACCAACCACATTGGATAGGCAGACACATACCAGGAACTAACACATAGGAGGGGTAAGGATGACACGTGTTACGTCCAATGGGCCTATAGGGTATGTGATACACACAAATCTAGGTAACACGTGGCACGTCAAGCTAGGGTCCACGTCACCCTAGGTAGTGTCACTACACCACGTCACCCCAAACTGACAGGCTTCTAACATTCCTCAGATCTCATTGTCGATATCCATCCATGTAGATGTATAGATCTACGGCTTTGTTACCTCTGGGATTTGGCGTTCGGGATTGTTGCGATGCAAACTCCTCTTATCTCCCTAAGTGCCCAATCTCTGAAATAAAGGGACTAACGCCACGCGTCCCCAGTATATCGACAGCTCGAAAAGGACCTGAAGGATCCCTCGATCTACGGTTCTGGCCCTTCGCGGCTATAGCCTTCGAGGTTTTGGATCCTAGTTTAGTTGGTGCGATAGGTTCACCTAACCACCTAGGGAACCACCTAACACCGGTCAACCTTACGGGTAACTGAGTATCCCGGTTACCTTCGACCAGTATGAGGCTCGTAAGGTCGATCATACTCTGAAGTCCCAAACTTCTGGAGCTCCGAAGCCAAGAGGACTTAGCTTCCTTAGGCTTAGCCTAAGGTCCCTAGGTATTGATCATATGGGTCCTCTCGAATGGATCTCGCCCGCTTGTCTTCCAAATGAAGAGATTTCCCCTTTCAAGGCTTGAACTTCTCTATCCTTCTTGAGATTTATCATGAAATGGTTAAGGACTTGGGCCTGGAATCCCAATTTCACGACAAAGAGTTTAATAAAGGTATCTTATTTGGACGGGCAGGTTCATATTGACACGATATCTCCTATCTCGGTCGTCTTACAAGATTATGTCCCAAGAATCCTTAGGGGCTAAGCTGGGCATACAGACTATCAATCAGAAGAATAAGTTCACAAAGAGATGAAGGCATACACATATCATAATCATTCCACACAGAAACCATTTATAGACACACATATATACATAAACCCACGCATTCATCCATTATTTCAGTTCAATACATAAAGTAGGAAAATACTTATCAGAACCAGATAACATGAAGCGACTGTTGAAAGGGGTGCCCATTTCCTCCCAACCATAGACTTAGTCACTCCAAACAGATTTACCACTATCCACCCCCAAGCTAGACCAAGATGCTCTCAGATATAATCCTTTCTTCTAGCTCAGTGACAGAAGGGACGGAGATTACTCTCCTCCTCCCGCAGGATCTTGGCAACGATTTACAGAATACCAAGCAAGAAGGACCGCCTGAGTACTTCCTCAATCACTTAGCAACCTCGTTTATCAGGTTGTATCATGACCCTTCTAGCCATTTCCTGCGACCAGAACATGCTCATTTCTCACTTCCTCCTTGAACCCAAGATCTTAGTCTCTCGTCTCTACACTCTTCGCAGGTCTTCCTCTGCCCACCACATCTTCCTTTCTTTCCTTTTTCATCAAGATTGTGTGTGGCTCAAATTCCCATCCCGTGGTCAGGTATGAAAGCCTTACAGATGGGTGCTCTACCCCATCCCCTCATTAACTCTTGAGGAGGTCTTCCCACCTACCATCCTGACTGTAATTCATTCCTGGGTAAGAGGATTATTCTGGTCCTGCGGAATTAAATCCAAAGGTACTGGTTTGGTGGAGATTAACGCAACCATTCATGGTCCCCTTCACCATCTCTTTCCTAGCATTCGTGGTCTCTCTTAGTACACCCCCTTCCATCAGTCATTCAACACTTATCCATTTTCTAGTAAATAACATAATTTATATTCATTCACCTTTTACACAAAGGTCCATCAAATCAAACATTCACACATATTGAGTTTGCCATAGTCTCTTGGCCAATATAGTTATATTTACAAACTGGGGGAAACAAGGTGTTACACAATGGCAGTGCAAGTCCTGGTTGTGTCACTGAATTGCATGCACACAACTTCACTGTTGTTTAAACTATTATTTTGAATGGGGTTTGGATAATATTGACACATCTATTCTTAAGTTATGGACATTATGCTTCCCATAAAAAGGTGATCACTCATGTCCTTGTGTTGGATTTGCAGGGAAGTTATTTTGGAGGCCTGGTCCACCTTGTCTGGTCACCTGAGAACTATGGCGGGGATGGGATGGAGTGCAAGAATGGATGATTGAGATTCTGAATTGTCAATACATTATGATTATTGGCTTTCCACCTTTGGAAATACCTATGTAATTTGAAATCAATTGCAAAATGGTCAGAAATTGTTCCTGTTATACGTATCTAGGAATAGGAAAAAATCTAGGAACAGATTGGCTCATATGATATACCCACTGCTGAAATATTTCATTACTCTTATGTTGAATTCCCCATCTTGTTAAAGTTCGTATCCGCTTGCGAATGTAAATTTCTCGACACCTAGCTACTAGAAACATATTTGCGGGGAAAAAAAAATCTAGGAACAGATTGACTCATATGGTACACCCATTGGTGAAATATTCAGTGCTCTTTCATTGAAGTCCCCATCTTTTTAAATCCAGTGTCCACATGCAGACGTCATTTTCATTATAGAAACTAGAAACCAATCCAAAATTGGAAATATGGAGGATCAACCTGGGTCACTAGGATGATTTTTGGATTTGTTTATTTCTGTGTTTTGGGCTCAAGTTTGGTTCCTTTAAACACTAATGTCCCTATTGAGTGCATTGATATTGAATTTACCCAAAATCCTGCGGGGTTTGGGTGGTCATAGATTTTGATTATGGAGATTTGACAATCGATGAAAATATTAATCTGTAGATCCATTTTGGTCGATTAATATTTAATATTGTATTCTCAAGTTTGTCAGTTTTCTATGATCTACAACCATGAACCTAATTGACCCAATTTTCCACAAACCTGACTGACCCATTTCAGGGTGATGCAACACTTGGATTTATACTAATGATTTGAGGCATGGATTGATAATGATCAGAAACATATCTAGACATGGAAACAATCATTGAGTTGCAATTGCACCCCTAACTAACATAATTTAACAATATTAGACATGTGCATGGTTGCATAAGGGCTCATAGGCCTCAAGGGTTGCAACATGGCTTTGATACCATATGTAACACCCCAAAATCACTTGACCCAATTTAAAACCCAAGATCAACATTTTTTTTTATAAGGACCAATAGATTCTCAATTCTTAATATACATATAATGATACAAAAATTAATGCACAAAAAAAAGTTATCGTTCACCAGAAGCCTTCTATTTTCCTCTTATAAAATATCTCAAGAATCACTCCATTGATTCTACGCCGAACCCTTGTTACTCCTCGCCAAGCTTACACTCACTGGTACCTCCCAACCAACGCTAGGGGTACTCTTCTTCCCCGTTAGCCCCCCAATCCGTAAAAGGGCCACACACACAAAACCAAAAATACTCTAGCTCCAAGATTGCCTCTCAAGGTAGAGCCACCACTCTATCTCAAGATTAGTATCCAAACTCTCACAAGTAAAACTAGTCAAACATAATTCGGCAACATAACGTTTCCAATAACCCCTGTCCTCCCTTTCCCATCTTGACTATTTGCTTTATACGAATTTCCTTAATGACACATCCCCACTTGACAAATTAATTTGTTTTTTCATTAAATGAATTAAAATTATTTCCCCCTTACACTTGTCACCCTCACCCCAAGTTGCACAAGAATTTCCATATTTTATTTTAATTAATAGTCAATTTCCCTCACATTTCCCAAATGCGCTCCTTAAATCACTCCTAGTTGTCTCTTTATTCCCCACATTCTCATTTAATGATTGACGCCTTACTAAATATGAGTTGATTTAAAATAGGAATCTTCTTCTAGTTAGACTAGTGTTAACTAGACTCTAGATACCTTTCTATGCGTACACATTCTTTCATGTTTATTTCTTTCTTATTTTAAAAACTCCCTTTTAAAAATTTCTTGCACCCATGTGCCTTATATCAAATCTTTAAATATAATTCGCCTTTTCTTAATTCTTTAACTTGATTTACTTCATTCCCCCTTTTAATTTAATTCATATTTTAGTGTTAGTGTTCTTACAAAAACTTAGATTTAGGCTTAATTTCTCCCCCCCCCCTTTTGAATAGGTTTAGAATTTCACTTAGGATTTACAATTAATAATTTGAATCCTTAATTAATTAATTAAATCCGGCGAAGCTTAAAGATTTTACAAGGCTTAATTATTCGCTCAAGGTTTTCTAGGCCACCTAGATTCATTGACTCAAGTGTTACTTATGTGATGTTCCCTTCAAGATGCAACTATGTGCTCCAAGGGTACCACACACCTTTTGACTAGTTTTGGTAGTTTTCCAACCCTTGGAGTCAGCACTCCATTTGGGCGACCTTGTGAGAGACTAAGGGCTTATAAGAAATCAGGACCCCACCTTATTGTGCACCCCTTATAATCTTCATGAGCGATTTTGTCAGTCTGCCCTCACAACATTATGGACCTCTCGAACTAGGTAATCGTTAACCTACAATTCGAGCCATGGTGGGAGTGCTAGTAGGTTGTGATAGGGACTCTACCACACCTCTCCCTCAATGTCTGTTTTTTTTGCATGGCCCCTTTACTCCTTATGTGAGTCATATTAGCAAGAATCCATTAGCATGCATTCATTAACAAAGCACTATCACTGACCATATACAAAATCATACTATACTCAATCATATGTCACATATGCATAAATGAAGTACTCAAACCAATACAATCCAATCCCTGACTCAATCTGGAGTCCAAGGAGGTTCATGGATGCCATCGGCATCCACA
>JASDQU010243465.1:90251-111429 GCA_032191745.1 Picea mariana | reverse complement strand
AATTCCAGTAATTTTGTATTCAAAACATGGTACATCCACGTCCCGAATGTACAGAAAATTGTTTCCTAGCACGAAAAAAGGTCCCCATTTCTCGCCGTTTATTTTTCAAAACGAGAAACTTGGAGCTTTGGTACATGAATGCACAAAAGCGAACCTGGTTATTTCATGGCGGAAAGAACTTCGAATGCAGTTCACCGGGCCCGTAAATTCGCAGCAGAAAAAATGTAAGCAAAAATCGTCAATTCTGCTCGTTCTCAATCCTCCTCCTGTTATCAGATTAACGGAGATATTCTCCTTCCCTCCCACACCAAAGCGATTGGAAGTCCCAGAAACGAATCGTTGTCAACGACTATTTCAGGGAGGGGAAAGCAATTTGTCTTATCTGGTGCAAGAGAGAGGGGGAAAGCACCTATGCTATTCTAACCGTTGAAGGAAAGAGAGGGAAAAACAATTTGTCTTATCTGGTTCAAGAGAGATGGGGATGCGCCAATCCTGTCCGTCGAAGGAAAGAGAGGGAAGTGGGAGAAAATCTTACACAGTTACAAAATTTCTTCCTCCTCCTCCGTTTGTGTTGTGTGGGAAGTTTTTCACGTCCGTTTGGGTCTTGAATCCTGAGTCTGTATGTGATAGAGGAGGAAAATGACCTGGAGGGGAAATGGATTTGGACTTCTCGTCTGCTTAGGAAGGACTTTCACTAGACGCTGCTCGCACGACTTTTTTGCTCTCAAATAGAGAGCTTCTTTTAATTTCAGATCTGATCTGCTCTGCTTTTTTTTTTTAATGTTTTTCTGTCTATGTTCTGAAATCTCATATCACCACAGGAATGGAAAAAATAATGGATTAAGCCGACGCTAATGGAAGGAACGGATGAGGCCCGGGCCGATACCGATGGAAGGAATGGATGCCGAGACATCATTTGTTGCTGCCCAAACCCTTAAGAAATGACTCCACTCCAGGAGGTATGTGTGCGTATGCATCTCTGTCTCGTGCCTCTGCATTTTTATTTTTTGTTTGTGGCGCCTCAGTTTGTTTATGTCTTACTCAAATCTAGGAATGCGTTTCAGCCTGCATATCGGTTTTGAAAATTTTTCTATTAGTAATACTAGTAGAAATAAATTGGCATAGAAGCTTGAACATAACAACAATTACATGCAAACAATTAAGATATTTCATTGTCTCTCAAAAAATACGAAACAAATTCTGTGTGAGAAGAGAGCGTATTTGCTCAGAGGGCAAAACTATTTGCATAGAGACTGTCCATGCCTTCCCTCCCCCAATTCTGGAAACGTCACCTCAAAAGCCATACAAGAGACGGGAGGGAAGGCATGGACAGTCTCTAATAGCTGGGGTAACTCCCTTAGAGAAGCATTGTGAGGAGACTAACCCTAGACGAAGAAGATATCTGTTATTTTTCCTTCACGTCCATTGTCATTTTGGAGGGCTAAACGTCCAATAGAGTTTAATCCATTACTTCTCCAAATCTTATGAACCAGAGGAAGCCGGATTACCTAATAAGCTATACACAAATTCTTCCCTGTCATATTATTTGATATACTCGTGCAGATAAAATAATAGTAAAACCTTTTATAATATAAATATAAATAATATATTTTATATATACCGTTATCTATATCAATAATAAAACGTTTTATATATAAATAAAAATAATATAGTTTATATATACCATGATCTATATCATTGTTTAGACAATTACTTCTTTATATATAATTATAATAAAATATTTATATACATCCATACATTCATTTATATGTATTAAATATATTTTATGTAATTAATACACTCTACCTGGATTTATTGGTTAAGAACATGTGTTTCTTCTTATTATTATTAGTCCGTGTCATGGGATTATAGCAATAAGTTTGCTTTTGATGTGATATTAATTTGCCTTTTACCATAAATGTGTGTATGCAATGTAATGTTTAACATAGGAAAACAAATATATATTCTTGGATATAATAAAAATATTTGTGTTTATCATTTCTAATTGGTTGATAGAATTGAAGTGTTATTGCTCCCTTCAAGTCTTTCAATATGTAGAATTAATTACATAATCAATGAATTTCACCAATCACCACATCTAAATATAAAAAGTTGTACTATGTATTTATTATTATGCATTATTATATTTATATTATATTTATTATCTAATATATTATTTATTATTATATTTATATTATATTTATGAATATTGTAGTTTCATTCAGCTTATTGTTCATTATACATTTTAAATAACAAACAACCCTCAATTATTATCTTTTGACAAAAAATATTCATTACTTGTGCATTTAATTATATTAAGTTTCATTGTTCAACATGTATTTCCCAGCTAACTCACAAGAACTAGCTTGCCACCTTGTTAACTATTGATTTTATAATATAACACTTTTAAATGGTTGAATATTTGATTGAGTAATAACATATAAGAATAAACCTTTATTTCCTTTTATGCCTAATATATACCTTATTACAAAAGCATTTCAAACTATGTAATTTTTTTTTAATTAAAAAATAATAATAATCTTATGTGTTTATACAACTTAAGTGGGCCTAATGGTTAAGAACATGTGTTTCCTCCCAAGAGGTCACAAGTTCAAATCCAGAAGGGGGTAGAGTATGTATACCTTTGTAGACTTTACCACTCAAATTGTTGGGTGGAGGGGGTCCCATGTTCCACAAACAAGTGCGGGAGGGGTCATTTTCGACCCAGGGGTAATATTGAGGTACACTACGCTTGGAGCCTAGAAAAAGCCACTAATAATCAAGTCGAATAGTATGTTGTCGTCCGAGGTGTCTTATTGGCCAAGGAGAGGCGGATTCAAAAGCTCATCATATTAGGAAACTAAATGAATGCAATTAGATGTCTAGTAAAAGGATCTGCGCCAAAGGATGCTTAATTGGGTAATATTGTAATAAAAATCAAACATGTTCTCATGGCCATCCCTCGGGTAATATTTCGGCACATCCTTTGGGTGAACAATGGCTCAGCTGACAACCAAGCCAACTTAGCCACATTGGCAGCAAAAAGGACTCTTCTTGTCAATGGGAGATCCTCCCATCTCATCACTTTGTAATTAATGAGGATCACATCAGATGTCATGCAATTCATATGGGTGGCACACCTAGGTGGGGTGTTTGACATCAGGTCGCCAACTCATAAGTTATTACACATGAGTTATTAAGGATCGCTTGGCATTATGTACTCCACACATGCTCTCTCCACGATCACAGTGGGACAATGTAGATGGTTTGTAGAAGATTAGTTAGGATGAAGGTTAAGAATCTCGTGTGGGAGGCCAAGGATGCAATGATTGGAGGATTGTTTGTCTCAGTTTGCCCCTTTCTCATCATTATGGAAGATCATGGCTGACAGATTGGGTGTGAGAGCTTTCTATTTTTTTCTCTATGTAGTTTTCCTGCTGTGAATTTGAATACTTGGTTTATTATCAGTCATTGGGAATTTGAATACTTGGTTTATTGTCAATCATTGGCTCAGGAATAATTCGAGTCTGAGAATTTTTCTAATTGGTTGGCACAATTCAACTCATATTTCAGGAGTGCTTGTTGGGTTTTGGGGATTGTGGACACGCATTGGGGGATTCATCCTGGAGGGCCTTCCATTGTTCATCTATTGTCATGCTACTTCTATGATATTTTGGTGACTTCATTCAAAAGGTAATTTGGTCTTAGATTGTGCTGTGCATGTCAATTCCTCAGGAAATTCCAGAACGCACTCCAGACAAAGGCTTATTGATCATCAGGGAGCATCAACAAAGCACATCTAACAACCTGGTTGGTGGATTTGTTTGCTTAGCCAGGGGTCTCACCTTCAAGTTGGGGCGTAGAGTCTTGGTGGCTCTAGTAGTTTTTATCAATTGCTTTGTGGCTCTCCTCATTGGTCGAGGTTGTCCATCATCCAAATGGCACACAAAAAGGATCGAGATTTAGTGCCATGTTAGGATCAATCAAATAACATGGATGACCTATGGAGTTTCCTGCAACAACTCCAAATCATTGTTCAATGTAGCATCATCCTCTTTACGACGACAAACCTATTATAACAAGTGCAAAATTATTTTTTGTGTGTGTGCGTGTGTACAAGGGTAACAAGACATTATACTCTGCGCTGCCACATGACGACGAATCATGACGCATGAAACTGCGATATCAACATAAAGATCTAAGACGCACATCAACATTTGTCAGCAATGAACAACAATCAACCAACAAAATAATAAGACTGACTACCCACCCATCCTACCCTGCAATGGTTAGGACCTCCAAGACACATAAGCAACGCTCAAGCCCAGGTTGCCATCGATTTTAACCATTTAAGGTCTCAGGGCTGGCGACTGTTATGAGGAACATGGAGTTGTCTACATCCCGCCCGACACAATCAAGACCCAAAACTACATATGCTAAATCACCCAACACCAAGGATGATCGTTGCGCGATAAAGTTCTATAAACCTATCACACATCACATACATTCCACTGGCAAGCCAACTTGATTTACTAAATCCATCATATCATGACATAAGTTTGTGCACAACGTAATCATCTTTATTTTAATTCAAGGTGCCATGGTAGTCATCTAATTTACTTCAAGGTGCGGAATTAAACATTCATTAAATTCAACTGTAGATAACATTTTTAGTAGCAGAAGAAGTGACTACACCCATGTCCGTCCATACCTATCATGGTGCCAAATAATATTAATTGATTCATGGAGCAGGGTAGTCAATTTACATAATAAATCTCACACCCTAAAACTTCATGGGGTACAAATTCTATTGTAAATTTACAATTCGATCAACTTCAAAATCTCCTAAAGGCACAAGAGTGACCTACTTGATTTTTAAATGTGCTAAGAGAACAATTACTTCATCAACATGCTTCTCATTTATTCAAGACTTGATACCACTATCAAATTAATGCAAGGCGCAAGTGAAATTAGAGCTACATAACCATGACTGCAACCATTCTCCAATCATTTTTTTTTTTCCATTTGGATAATATTCTTAATATCGTGCGCAATTGATCTATGACAAAATTTAAGGTAGTTATACATTTAAATCTGGACCAGTTTCTAAACATACATACAGAATCTTTCCTCTCATTTAGTTGTCTTGGCATAAATCTCAATTATAATTTAGTGGAGGTGTTGTAATTGTCCTAAATTTGATCACCTTAATTATGAATTGTAAAATGCAAAACAATAAACTTTATATAAAAATGTAAAACAATTTGTAACCAGTCAAAATTTATTTAAGTTGTAAAGTAATAAAATTTATCTAAATTAAAAAGGCATTTTTAAATTGTAAAACAATGAAATTTATATAAATGAAAAGAATGTAAGACAAAATCAACTACGGTAGAAATTTTTGAACGATTTAAGTTGTTACCCAATTTAACTACTACAGTAGTTATAAACGCAATAGCTGGGTACGTGGGTTAATTTAAATACAGTTGTAGTCCCAACCCCCATTGATAAAGTAGCAAACCGATATATAAACAAAAATGACCACACATTTGTTGCTCAGGAATTTCAGAGACCAAGGAGGAAGCCGCACTGCCAATTGTTGCTTTCGTTCTGACATCTCTGCCGTAACCATCTCTTCCACTCCATGGTAGAGGAAAGTGTTATTCGGAAGGTGGAAGACAGTGATAACACCACAATTTCGTCCCGAGCCGTTCACGATTATCAATTAAATTTTTGCTAGGTTAGGAGGAATGCGGGTCAGCGTCCCAGTCGCAAATATAGGTGGGGAAAAGGCACAGAGGCAGCGGCCCAATCGGGAGGGGCGACTACAATGGTGTGAGGTAAGGAAAGTAAGTCATCTTAGTTTACAGGGGGAGAGGTCGGAGCCTGTGCACGTTCAGCCAGGAAGAAAAACAAAAACGTAAATCCATAGAGGATCACATTAAAAAGATTAACAGGCAGGAAAAGGTGGGTTCAGGCTCGCTGGGCCACAGGAAGATGGAGAAAACCTCCAGGATAGGAGAAATAAGTACGCTAAGAGCAAAATAAAATCGCCATTCAAGTATTGTCAACACAGTCGTGGTTGGGTGCCCTGGCTCAGCCTAACCCTGCCTGAAATTCATAACCACAGGATCACTCGAATAATCTGCAAGAGCCTTTTCACTTACATTACGTGGATAGCATGGCTAATAAGTCAGCCGACGGATAACTTGATTATTCTCTATCCACTTAAGCTTGTGAATACTTCAAATTGTTGCAACGTATAGACAAACCAAATTATGTGTCTCTTTCCAGATTTGTTTCAGTAGCTGCAACTCTGATTTGTTTGAACGGAGAAAGCGACATAGTGGGTTGCGCTGTGTTAGGGTAGTAATAATAAAAACTTACTGCAGGTATAATAAATTACCATGAGTATGGCTCAGGAAACGCTATTCCCTCATTGCTTAAAGATGAGGCACTAATATTTAACTTCTGAAACCCATGTATTCATGGGTGCTCTACTGTGGCCTAAGGCTGGTTGGCAAGATCTCCAGGAGAATTCCTGAGATAAATATGCGCATTCAACAAACCCTAAGGGTGACTCCAATTAAAACTATAATGCCCCCAGGTTTGCGCAACAGTAAAAAAAAGACCCCAAGAAAATTTAACGCCACAAGAGTCAAGTATAACAGTAAATATTCTAACAGTCACAACTATCACAGCGCTACCACATAATAGGAAGCATGCAGACCATCGGAAATAAGAAATCAGTAAACTCTTTTTACAAAAAGGCCATTGAATACAGATCAAGATTTACAACTAATCGCGGAGATGAAATAAGAATCTCGGGCCTTGACGGACAAGTACAAGAAGTTGCACTATAGGAAAAGGGCATACGGTCATTAAACTGATATGGACAGCGGGGAGGCACTTCAGAAAAAGAACTTACACGCCACTTAAACTCATCCGAAATATTCTTACTAAAGGATGCAACTAAACTACCTCTAAGTTGGCTTAGAATTCTAAATAACAAGTAAAACTACTATCCAAAACTCAACACAACTTTTGTCATCAAAGGAATCATATACAAAAATTTAACAATTTTTTTCTTTTATTCTTAAACCAATCAACGCGCTTGCGTACCTGTGACTGACAGCGAATAACTCGAAGATGTTATCCCATGCCTGTGCTCCATTTGAATCCTGCTTGTGCTTCGTCTAGATCCTGCTTGCCGATCATCGAGACTACACCGGTACCTCCCAGCCAACGTTAGGGGTACTCTGCTTCCCCCTTATCCCCCCGAGCCGCAAAGGGGACACACACTCTCTAGAGGGTACATCTAGCTCCTAGATCACCTCACAAGGCCGAGCTACCACTCCTCTTCGAGCTGGGAAATCCCAACTCCCACAAGTAAATCAGTCAAGTCACTAATCCGGAAGCGTAACGTTACGCTAACAATCGATCCTTTCTTCCTTCTCCTCCCTCTCTTTTATAGAGTTTTACAACTTCCATCATTTCCCTAAATCTCATTTAAGTTAAGTTTTAATAAAAATCTTCTAAAAATTACCCTTCGTACAAGTGTCATCCATCCCCCACTTTCCTCCAATTATTATTTTCTTTAATTTATTAATTGTCTTATTTCCCTCACCCACCTAGGATTACTCTTAAAATAACTCCTAGGTGTCCCTAGATTCCCTTACAAGTTTTAAAAGATTTCCCTAAAATGAAATTGCTAAATCAGTTTAAAATTAGAAGGTTCTTAAATTGTAGATTCTTTACCAAGTTGGTTTCCCGTTTTTACCATGAGTTCCCCTCTTTCCCTTTTTAAGTTACCTCCATTCCCTAGTTTCCTAAATGTTATAATTTCCCTCTTTCCCCTTTTTATTAGAGCTAAAAACAACAGTTGCAATTTAACCCCTTTTTCGTTTTATTATTAAATCAACATCTTTTTAAACTATCAAAATTTAAAAATAATTAATTTCTTCTTTATATTTTATATCCACATCTTTTAATTAATTTCTTACTCTCTTCATTTTACCCCAAAAATTTATGAAGACCAAAATTATTACTTAAATGGTTTTTATTTTAAATTTTACTATTTTAAATTTTTATAGATGTTTTCTCAAGGGTAGACAAAATTTTACCCCTAGCAAAGTTTTAGACTTAGGACTTAGATTCTGAACTGGGTGACATTTAATTAGGGGAGTTGTTTTAAAATTTCTTAATGTGTTAAATGTCTTAGGGCCATCTAGGTTCAACCCTTTATCATCATCAACATGACGTGCCCCTCAGGACGCCTAGGTGCTCCAAGGGTGCCACTCGCCTCATCTGTTCCTTTGCGCAACGTGCCCTTCAGGACGCACTACGTGCTCCAAGGGTGCCACTCGCCTCTTGACTGATTGGTAGACATCAATAACCCCTGGAGTTAACACTCCGCCAGGTGAACTTGTGGGAGACTAAGGGCTTCTAAGGAATAAGGCCCCACCTTATTGCGCGCCCCTTAGAATCATCGTGAGCGACTGTCGCAGTCTGCCCTCATGGCATCATGGGTCCTCTCAAACTAGGTAATCGTTAACCTACAATTCGAGTCACGGCGGGAGTGCTAGTAGGTTGTGGCAGGGATGTTGTCCACACCTCTCCCTCAACCTCTCTGGTAGTCATGTGTGACCCCTTTACTCCATATGTGAGTCTGGTCGGCAAGTTATCGTCAGCCTGCATCATCAACAAATCATGTCAGAACATGTCCACATCATATCATCTAATCAAATGTATTAATATCACAGTAAATCAATCAAACCCCAAAAGCACACTCCCTGACTCGATCCGAAGTCCAAGGGATTCCATCTATGCCTCTGCATCCTCAAGGTCAAAAACCCAGCACACTCAGTAAAACCGAGTCAATAGCACCTGTCCATGTCAATGTAGTAAAACAACATGTCATCTACCCATGACGCATCATAATCAAAGTAAAATGGATTAATATCATAATAATCTAGATCACTTGTGAGCAAGTGTCCTCAAAAAATAAGTTCGCTTAGTGCACCAGAGCGGGATGTTACATACACCCCCTCTTGGTCTAAACTTCGTCCTGAAGTTTCACAGTATAAATGCCGAAATAAGTGTATCATAGTATCATATGTCTATCTATCAAACAAAAATGGAAACTTCCGACGCATATCATATGCATCCTCCCAGGTCGCCGAGTGCGGACTATAATTGTCCCACTAGACCTTGACCTGATCTACCATTCAACGTCGTAATTGTCGAACGCGGTGATCTAAGATGCAGACTGGCTCAGCCGTGAGCACTCCCCCATCCGATACCTACAAGGAACTCATGTCAGATACATGTGTAGGATCACTAATATAATGTCTCAAAACAGATACATGAAAAGCATCATGCATACGCCTCAAGGAATCAGGCAAGGCTAGTCGATAGGCCACGGGCCCCTTTCTCTCCATGATCTTGAAAGGTCCCACGAACCTAGGAGAGAGTTTATATCCCTTCCCAAACTTGATCGAACTCTTATGCGGTTTAACCCGTAAGAAGACTCGATAGCCGACCTCATAACTACAGTCGACTCGATAGCCAGCATAACTCTTCTATCGATCCTGCGCTTCTTTAATCCTTTGTCTTATGGTTTGCATTTTCTCTTTTATTTTTTGGATCACTTTTGGTCCCACCAGGACCCTATCCTCAAGCCGATCCCAACTCAAGGGCGTCTAACACTGTCGCCTGTAAAGAAACTTGAAAGGCGCCATCTTAATGGTGCTCTGGTAACTGTTGTTGTAAGCGAACTCCACTAGTGGCAAGAATTCTTCCCAATGCTTCTGTTGGTCCATCACGTACATGTGCAACATGTCTTCCAAGGTTTGGTTCGTCCGTTCGGTCTACCCATCAGTCTCCGGGTGATACGCAATACTAAAGTTAATTTGGGTTCCCAAGGCCTCTTGGAAACTTGTCCAAAATCATCCAGTAAACACTGATCCTTGATCGGATATGATATTCTTAGGCATGCCATGCAACCTCACAATCTCATTGATGAAAAATCTAGCAATATCAGGTGCCTGATACGTCATACGCACAGGAATAAAGTGAGCACTCTTCGTCAGAGTGTCTACTACTACGAAAATCGAGTCATGTCTCCTTGCCCTCAGTGGCAATCCAACAATAAAATCCATTGAAATAACCTCCCATTTCGATTCTGGAATGGCATGTGGTTGAAGTAATCTTGCTAGGTGTCTATGTTCAACCTTTACCTGCTGACACTCTAGACATCTGGCCACATAGTTGACTATGTCGGCCTTCATTCCCTTCCAGAAAAATAAGGGTTTAAGGTCTGCCCTCATCTTCGTGACTCCCGGGCGAGCCATGTAAACTGCTCTATGAGCCTCGCTCAGGATCAACATCCTCAACTCGTCATTTGGCAGTACATAAATCCAACTTTCAAACATCAATAAACCATCGCTATCAAATGAAAATCCCTCATATCGTGGTACCATCATTGTGTTTTGTCCGATAAAACCCTCGACCTCTTTGTACCAGTCATCGTCATGCTGTAAAGTGAGAATCTTCTCACGTAGATTCGTCTGAAGAGGCAACACCGAAAATATGTGTGGCCTCCGACTCAAAGCATACTCCACTCCGTTCATTGTTCCCTTTATGTAAGTAATCTCAAAGTCGTACTCGCTAAGCAATTCTGATCAACATCGTTGTCGCGCTTTCAGGTCGCTTTGCGTAAAAATATGTTGTAGTCCACAATGATCAGTCTTTAGTTCAAATTTTCGTCCAACAAGGTAGTGTCTCCAAACCTTCAAGGCATATACGATGGCTAATAACTCTCAATCGTGCGTCGCGTAGTTCTCCTCATGCCTTCTCAGTTTCCTCGAAATGTAAGCAATCACTCGTCTCTCTTGCATCAAGATTCCGCCTAAACCTTCCTTGGATGCGTCAGTGCATACCAATAAGTCCACGTCCATGTCAGGGACCTTTAGTATCGGCGTTGTTGTCAACAACTCCTTAAGCCTTTGAAATTCTTCCGTGCATTTCTCGGTCCAAACAAACTTCTTATTTTTTTTCTGCAATTCCGTGATTGGATTTGCTATCTTCGAAAATCCCTCGACAAACCGTCGATAGTATCCTACTAAACCCATAAAGCTACGCACTTCTGTGAAATTCGTCGGTGCAGGCCATTCCATAATAGCCTCGACCTTGGCTGGATCCACGGTGATGCCTTCGGCGGAGATGACATGCCCTAAGTAGTGAATCCCCGATTGATAAAAAGAGCATTTGGACAATTTCTCATACAATTTGTGCTCTCGCGGACACTGTAGTACCAAGCGCAAGTGCTCATCATGCTCCTCCGTCATATGAGAGTAAATCAAAATATCGTCAATGAACACTTGGACGAACTTGTCCAGGTACTCGCGGAACACTCCATTCATCAAATTCATAAATACCCCTGGGGCGTTTGTCAGTCCAAATGGTAGAACAATAAACTCGTAATGTCCAAACCTCATCTTAAAGGCGGTCTTAGGGACATCATCCTCCTTGATCCGTAACTGGTGATACCCTGATCGCAAATCGATCTTGGAGAACATCCTCGCACCCTTCATTTGATCAAACAGGTCATCAATTCTCAGCAATGGATATTGATTCTTGATCGTAGCCATGTTCAGTTGACGGTAGTTAAATCACAGCCTCCATGATCCATTATTCTTTCATATGAAAATAACAGGTTCACCCCACGGTGACACACTAGGACGTATCAGTCCCAGGTCCAGCAACTCCTTCAATTTCATTTTCAACTCTTGTAACTCCGGGGTCGACATCCGATAAGGCGTTCTCGCTATCGGTTCTATTGGCGTCAAAGGTCACTCCTGGATTACTTGCAGGAGCAGAGCCCGACACCCATCAGTTTAATGTCATGATTTGTTTGTAGAGGGATGATCAAATGGAGGTAAACTCAGAACAATATCGTCTCAACTCCGAAACTAGGCCAGGCATGCATGGGCGAGTGAGGTCTTAGATAAAATTCAAACAGTGAGTCATAATAAGGGTGAGTAGGGGGAAGACTTGTATAAGAAGAGTGCAGGAGACTGTTATAAACATCAGGTTTCTAATAGACTGTGAGAGAAGGCATCTGAAGGCAAGATCTTCTTACGCCCAAATGCAGAAAACCAACGAATACAATAATGCAACGATAAACCCTTTATCATAGCATAACTGCGACAATTCATGCGAATCAATCGATCATGAACTCTCTAGTATAAGACGAAACATAGATGGAGCAGGAAAACTATTTGTCATAAAACAATAAATCTCAAACACAGATACTTAACCAGGGAACTAGAATGGTTGTTAAAGCTTTACAGTCGGGAGCTTTGCTCTACCATCGATAGATACAAAAATGGAAAAAACGCCTACATATAATCAAAACAACAACAGCAACAAAACCGAGATGTTGCATTAAAACTTTGCGTCTACATGGCTTCTGACAATTTGCAGCCGCAATCTTTAAATGATCGTGCAACTTCAGTGAACGCAATCGGACTTCTGACAGTTTCGTGGGGTGAATCGACGTGCTCTTAATTTGTTGCCAGACTTTCCCATTATGGCGGAGCTAATGTCTAACCACCACCAACTACCTCAATAACTGCTTCATGGGGATTGAGGACGACCCAGCCAACTCAACACTTTTGGGACGTGGAGGGCCACCTGCGCTGCCACCTGAATTAGCTCGAACGGCCTGATGAATAGACATGGAGGCCATCATGAAGGCTGGGGGAGAACGTAATGGGAGTGGTGGTGCTGAGACTACGAGGGTGGAAATGAGAGATGATGAGGTGTGAAGGAGGTTATAGGAGAAGACACATGGCAGAAGGAAATAAGCGAAGGAGGCAATTTTAGTGGGAGGTTGACGTGGGACACATGGCAGGTGATGAATGGATGATGATGAGATGGGAACGAGACCACACAGACCTGAAGTGGGGAGATGGACAGATGGCGGAGGATGAGGAAGGAGCTACAGGGGGCGAGCCTCATCGCACGGTCAGATGGAGGACAGATGGCAAGATGACATGACAAGGAAGGAGGCCCCATGTTGACTTAAAACTGAGCAGCTGAGAAGGATGGGATCTCCTGAGCACCGTTGATCTAGGCACTATGATCTTAGCCGTCGAAGAGATACGCCCCCGATTCCAGACCCCCCCCCCTTCGCTTCAAGGTAGAAAGGAAAGGGGGGTCTGGAATCTCCTCACGCATCGTTGATCTGGGTGCTTTGATCTCGACCATTGAAGAGGTGCACCCAGGATTCCGGACCCCCCCCCTCCACTTAAAGGTAGAAAGATGGGGGGGCTCCGGAATCCCATGTACACCATTGATCCGGGCGCGTGGATGCCTGCCGTCCAGATCCATTTGCTTCTTATCGCGGGCACATTTTGCATCCGGTACTTAGGATAAGTGGGTTTTCAACCCACTCCTTCGCATTTTACCCCCCTTACCAGAAATATCGCTAACATTTGGCTCCATGGGGGATAGAGTCGTCCCTGTGATGCTCTAAGAACACTTTTGCAGATTTAGTGCCTTGTTGTTGGGCTATGGAGTCACTTATTAAACTGAAAACAAAAACATAAACAATATTTACAAGACAAAAGAGCCGACTGCAGCTCACAAAAAACATTTTTTCAAGAAATGCCCATTTACTGGGTCACTAAAAACTTCTTGGCCTTCCAGATTCTGCAACCTGTAAGTGTTGTTTGAAAATACTTCAAGGATCTTGAAAGGCCCAAACCAGAGGGTGTCAAACTTACTGTGCTTGCCCCTGTCCTATCTGGGTGCATCCCACTTGAGCACTAGATCACCCTGCTCGAATTCTTTCTTTTTGCTCTTCCTATCAAAAGCCTGCTTGATCTTCTGCTGATGACTATAGGCCCTGTCCATGACCTGTTCTTTGATCTTCTGCACTTCCACCATCTGATGAATCCTTCTGACCATATGGTCAGGTTCTCCTTCAAAGTTCTGGAGGAATTTCACCACAGATACAGCGAGTTGAATAGGGAAAACGGCCTCTGTTCCGTAAACAAGTTGGAAAGGTGAGATGCCCAGGGACTTCTTCGTTGTCACTCGGTCATCCCATAGAGCAAATTTGAGCTTAGAATCCCAGGCCCTTTTATTATCTTCTAGTAATTTCTTAATGAGCTTGATCAGGCTTTTATTGGAGGACTCTACCAGTCCGTTCCCCTGAGGATAATAAGGAGTAGAGTGAATCAATGAAATCTCAAACTGTTCACAGAACTTGATCAGAGGCTCAGACCTGAAGGGGGCAGCATTATCAGTGACAATTTTTCTAGGGCAGCCAAATCTGGCTATGATATCCTCCAGGAAGCTGATAATTACTTTGTGGGAGGTGCTCCTGGTGGGGACAGCTTCCATCCATTTGGTGAAATAGTCTGTCGCAGTGAGGATCCATCTGTGATGGCCACTTGAGGGAGGATGAATTTCTCCAATGAAGTCTAGTCCCCACTACTGAAAGGGTGCTGAAACTACTATTGGTTTTAATGGCAGAGATTTGAGCTGCTTCTTTCCTGAAAACTTCTGGCATTTGATGCAAGCTCCGATTTCCCTACAGACATCAGGGAATAAAGTGGGCCAGTAATACCCAGCTCGGAGGATCTTATGGGTTGTGGTATTCCAGAAGTGATGACCCCCACAAAGGCCACTGTGAAAATCAGAAATAACCTGCTGGGCTTCTTGTGGGTTCAGGCACCTTAAAAATACCCCTAGAGGGTCTTTTCCAGTACAAGGTTTGGTCAATGAGGCAATATATGACCGCCTTGAGCTTTAAATCTCTTGCCTTGTTCTTTTTCATTCCATCAGGAGGCCTCAATTATTGCAGAAAATACAAGATATCCTTGTACCAGGCGCATGCTGCTAGTGATAAGGCACTCTGGGAATGTGCATTGGATGACTCAGCTTGCTTGTTGATGAAATTAATTCCCAAGGCTCTGCAATTGGATTCAGCCAGCAACTTGGCTAAACCCTGCCCCTTTATCAACTTGGTGGGCTTGATCTCCAGATCGAACTCTAGGATCTTGGCAATCCACTTACCTCTTCTTCCATCTATGTCAGGCTGTATAAGAATGTCCTTCACGGAAGCCGAAGGGACATATGCAGTGATCTTTGAATGCAAGACATATACTCTGAAAGCTTTGAGGGATTTCACCAAGGCATAAGCGTGCTTCTCCATGATCTCGTACCGGAGTTCTGCATCTCTCAATGCCTTGCTAAAGAAGGCAATAGGTTGCTCTCGCCCTTGATCATTTTTCTGCAATAAGACTGTTGCTGCTGTATCACAAGACGCAAAAGAAAAAATTAGGAAATATTTAGAATAATCAAGACTGATTAGCACAGGTGCCTCAGTCAACGCCCTCTTTATTTGGACAAAAGATTCCCTGGGTTCAGCAGTCCATTTCACTTCATTCCCCTTCCTGAGCATGGCTGTGATGTGTTTCACCAACTCAGCAAAATTTGAGACAAATCTCCTCAGAAAATTTATCTTCCCCAAAAAGGCCTGAACTTCCTTCTTAGATCTGGGAAGTGATAGGGTCTGAAGTGCTTCTACCCTGCTAGGGTCAATCCTTACTCCCTCTGCTGACACTATATGGCCTAATAGCTTCCCCTCCTTCATAGCAAACAAATATTTCTTGGGGTTTAAGGATAATCCAAACCTCCGACACTTCGAAAAAACTCTTCTCAGGTGGCAACAGTGTTCTTTATCGGACCTGGAGAAGACTGTTATGTCATCTAGGTAGATCACCACAAACTTATCTTTCTCCTCGATGAAGGCTATGTCCATGGCTCGCTGAAATGTTGCTCCTGCATTCATCAGTCCGAAAGGCATTTTGGCATACATGAATGTCCCCCAAAGAGTGGTGAAGGTTGTTTTTTCTCTATCCTCGGGCATGACTGATATCTGGTTGTAACCAGAAAAACCATCAATCATGGATATTCTAGATGCACCAGTGACCTTCTGCAATATGTGTTCCATGTTGGGCAGGGGATAATTATCTTTCCTTGAGCTCCTGTTTAGGTTCCTGAAATCACCACAGAGTCTGATTTCCCCACTCTTCTTCCTTACCGGAACCAAATTGGCCACCCAATCGGAATATCTCAAGGGGACAATGATTTGGACATCTAGCAGCTTCTTCACCTCTTTCTCCATGATAGGTAGCAACATGGGATTTATCTATCTTAGCTTATGCTTAAATGGCTTAGCCTCCTCTTTCAGTGGGATCTTGTGCTCAATGACAGATGTGTCATAGGTCTTGAGGTCTTCGTAGGTCCATGCAAACACATCAGCAAACTCCCTCAGCAACTCAGTATATTCGGCCCTCTACTCCTCGATCAAACTCTTTGACAACTTGCCAAATGTGGGCTCCTCTGGTGTGCCTATGTTGCACTAAGCTGTGTCAGCATCATCACCTAAAACTCTACCCTTTACTGCCACATCATTCCCATCGAACAACATTTCTAATGGGATTAGTCCTTTCGGAATGTGATTGCTTGGTAGTTGAATAATCTGGTGGTTAGCAATTTTATTCAAAAACTCCCCAGGGTGATGGTCACCTTCCATGTCAGGATCCTCATCTATGTGCAACGCAGAAAAGTCATCAACGGATTGGATAAATTTTTCGATCTCCAGATCATCTTCAAATGCCTTCCAATGTTTGACATTGTCCGATACAGAGGGTCTATATCTTATTTCAACATCAGATTTGACCATAGGCGGCAGAGGAACTTCAAGCAAACTAGTTGAGACAGCTAAAGAATCAGCTGAAGTATTTTCTTCCCTTGGAATGAAAGAAATGTTAAAAGCCAAGAAGAAGTTATCAACTAGGTCCCACACCTCATTTCTGTAATTCTTGAGGCGGGGATTTTTAGCACGATAGGCATTTCTGACCTGCTGGATAATCAACTCAGCATCTCCAAATATTGCTATCTCTTTAATTCCCCTTTCCTTTGCAGCCTCATACCCAGAACAAGAGCTTCATACTCTGCCACGTTGTTGGTGGTGTCAAATTCCAGCTTATATGACAGGGATATGGTCTCTTGAGCAGGTGACACAAAAACCACCCCAGCTCCAGCGCCTTCTCGGGAACAGGCTCCATCAAAAAACATTTTCCAGATTGGGGTGATGGAGGGAGGAAATTCATGGGAAGAAGTGGGCTTCTTTCTGAGTTTCAGAGGAGGCGCGGGGGCATGGGTGAGCTGTAGTAAACTGGAGCCTAAATCAGTGTCCAAGGCAAAGATGGGATGATTGGTAGGGTTGGTTTCATCGCTGATTATGTAGGCCAATTGGGCTTCCCTATATAGTCTTCTATGCTCTCCTCTAAACACTGGAATAGTAGCATATGTTACGTCCATATGCAAGGTTCCCCCTAGCCTTTTTATCCAATATCTTGACAATAGCATACCGAATTTGGGGGGAACATTAGCTACTACGATATCCATGACCACACTTTTCATGGGCAGCTGAAACAAGGTCACCACCAGGTCTTTAATAACTCCAAGACACTGAACTCTCCTGGAGTCAAAAGAATAGAGGTCATGATAGGCTCGGGTGACTTCTAGCCCTAATTCTTCCATGACAGTTTTGGGCATGAGGTTGTGAGAGGCCCCTGAATCCATAAGGCAATTATGCAGCACTTTATCATGTATGTTCAGGGATGTGTAGAAGGGAGGGGATGAATCATCTCTATCTTCTACCATGGGACCTAGGATTACTGTTGGCTTTTCATCTTGGAGGTTTATGGAGTCTGTGGGAGGGCATGAGGCTTCAAATTTCAAAAGCTCAGAGAAGAGTTTTTTGAATTCTTTATGTTTGATTAGCTCGGTGAGGGGTACAGGGATTCTGACCTTTTGAATCTCATGCTCAAAATTAAAAGAAGATGTAATCTTTGGGATTTCTCTCATTTTGGGGACATGATTGTGGACAATGGGAGAAAGGGGTGGAGCCTTCTTACCTCTGTGACTGTCTGCTACTTCATTAGCAGGCTTCTATGTCCTAGTGGACTGCTCAGGAATATCAGGTGTTGTTGTCTTCTTGTCGGACCTCAGGTCATACCTGCCTCGACCGCCGCTAGCCTTGTCTCCCTTGCTCAATTCATTCAGCTGACTATCCATGAGAGACTCCTCGTAAGTTGCTCAAGTGAGATGAGGAAAAGGAGGAGTGTCTCCTAAGCAGTGGATTTCAGGGTCAAGCTCATTTGTTTCTCTTTCTTCCTCATCGGCCACCAAATTGTTCTGAAAAGGGGCCTGAATTTTCTGGTCTTCCCTGTCTCTTCCCCTCTCTGTGTGCATAGTTGGGGGAGCAATATTATTTGGCCTTCTGAAACCCCCTTTGATTTCGATGCTTTGAGGGCCCTTGTTCATTTGCTTTCTTTCCACCTTCAGTCTCTCCATCTCTTCAGACAGAAACTTCATCATTCTGGTCATTCTGTCCACTTAAGTGTGTGGCAACGATGGGCCAGAAGTCGAGGCTTCATACTTCCCCTTTCTTCTGTCTGCATCGGCCTTGTTCCTCAGTCTGTCAGCTGCTAATATGTTGGATTCCACCTCTATGGCTGCTTCTTGCATTTGAGCTAAGGAGGTGGCCCTTCTTTCTCTTAACAAAAGGCAGAAATCAGGGTCAAATGCACCAGCATAGGAAATTTGGGCAGAGGCTTCTGAGGGCTTTATCTCTGCAGGAATCTTGTTATACATATTATTGAATCTTTTGGAGAAGTCAGAGACAGAATCTCCTTCCATTTTCTTCAGAGACCCAAACTCTGTCATGTAATCCTTCCTATCTCCCCACTGCCTCAAGAAAGCGCTATCTAGAGCTTCAATTCCAGCAATAGATCCAGGGGCCAATCCTCTAAACCATTTCCTCACCTCGCCATCCAAGCTCTGGACGAAGACTCTCATCCAGACATCTTCATTTTCAATGTTTAGGTTGTCTGCATAACTGTAGAAAGCAGCCAAGTGCTCTTCTGCAGTTATGTCCCCTTCCCCAGTGAACTTGGGCATGTACTTCAAGTAGTCTCCAGTAGGGAGAGGATTCATATGATGAGGTAGGATTAAAGGAGCATACCTAGCAGCGACTATGGCATCCATTCTATTCAGTGGGGGATTAGCACCATCCATGGGAATATTAGGTGGAGAAGAACTTGGAGGAGAAGGAGTTCGCGAAGGGGCTACTGGGAATGAGTCTCGAAGTGGAGTGGGAAACAAGAGGGGATTCAAGGAGAAGGCTAACGAACCCAAGTCAGCAGGTGCTTCTCTTTGTTCAGGAGTAGGGAAAACTTCTGTAATTCCGGGTCTACGCCAAGGAACAGCTTCAGAGGAGAGGGGAGTGACAAGAATTTCTCCCTCCAATCCCAGACCAGGAGGGGAAAACTCAGCAGGAACACTCCCAAAATTCAAGAAACGAGAAACCTCTGAAGGAGGTCTATTAAGAAACTGAGGAGGAGAAAAAGGAGTTCTCACAAAAGGAGATGGCAGATTACTTGTTTCAGCGATGGAAACTTCTTCTACATTTCTCTTTCCTCTCATGAGAACCACCTCTGGGTCATCTTTAGGTGTAGCTAGAGGAAGCTGCGGATTAGACCGCGTGTGCCTGCCTCTGAAAGCCACAATTAATAGAGAAGGTTCTTCCCAGCAGAGTCATCACAATGGAGTCGCCAAGTGCACAGTAGAAATCTTCAAGTTCTGATATCTAATGCACCATCACAATCAGTTGATCATTGTCGTTCAATCCCGGGGAAAATATTCAACTTTGTCCCCGGCAACGGCGCTAGAAATGTTGGCGTCAGAAGTCACTCCTAGATTGCTTGCAGGAGCAGAGCCCGACACCCATCAGTTTAATGTCACGATTTGTTTGTAGAGGGATGATCAAATGGAGGTAAACTCAGAACAATATCGTCTCAACTCCGAAACTAGGCCATGCATGCATGGGCGAGTGAGGTCTTAGATAAACTTCAAACAGTGAGTCGTAATAAGGGTGAGTAGGGGGAAGACTTGTATAAGAAGAGTGCAGGAGACTGTTATAAACATCAGGTTTCTAACTGACTGTGAGAGAAGGCATCTGAAGGCAAGATCTTCTTACGCCCAAATGCAGAAAACTAGTGAATACAATAATGCAACAATAAACCCTTTATCATAGCATAACTGCGACATCTCATGCGAATCAGTCGATCATGAACTCTCTGGTATAAGACAAAACATAGATGGAGCAGGAAAAATGTTTGTCATAAAACAAGAAATCTCAAACACAGATACATAACTAGGGAACTAGAATGGTTGTTAAAGCTTTACAGTAGGAAGCTTTGCTCTACCAACGATAGATACAAAAATGGTGAAAATGCCTACATATACTCAAAACAACAAAAGCAACAAAACCGAGACGTTGCATTAAAACTTTGCGTCTGCATGGCTTTTGACAATCTGCAGCTGCAATCTTTGAATGATCGTGCAACTTCAGCGGACGCAATCGGACTTCTGACAGTTCCGTGGGGCGAATCGACGTGCTCTTAATTCGTTGCCGAACTTTCCCATTATGGTGGAGCTGATGTCTAACCACCACCAACTACCTCAATAACTGCTTCATGGGGATTGAGGACGACCTAGCCAACTCAACACTTTTGGGACGTGGAGGGCCACCTGCGCTGCCGCCTGGATTAGCTCGAACGACCTGATGAATAGACGTGGAGGCCATTGTGAAGGGTGGGGGAGAACGTAATGGGAGTGGTGGTGCCGAGACTACGAGGGTGGAAATGAGAGGTGATGAGGTGTGAAGGAGGTTACAGGAGAAGACACATGGCGGAAGGAAATAAGGGAAGGAGGAAATTTTAGTGGGAGGTTGACGTGGGACACATGGCAGGTGATGAATGGATGATGATGAGATGGGAACGGGACCACACAGACCTGAAGTGGGGAGATGGACAGATGGCGGAGGATGAGGAAGGATCTAGAGGGGGCGAGCCTCATCGCACGGTCAGATGGAGGATAGATGGCAAGATGACACGACAAGGAAGGAGGCCCCATGTTGACTTAAAACTGATCAGCTGAGAAGGATGGGATCGCCTTAGTGTTGTTGATCCAGGCACTATGATCTTAGCCGTCGGAGAGATGCGCCCCCAATTTCGGACCCCCCCCCCCC
>JASDQU010243464.1:146839-157419 GCA_032191745.1 Picea mariana | reverse complement strand
TAAGGTTGATGAGGAAGCAATAATATTATTACTGTTTTATTAGAAGTCGGCTAAGTGAAACCCTAGGTTAGAGGAAGTTCAAAATTAGGTTAATTTAAGTTAGAAACAAAAGGTTTAACTTTTAATTAGTATTAGGTTGGTTAGTTTAAAGTGTAATTAATGTATGTCAAGGGGGGAAAAACAAAGGTAAAGTTAAGGTGAAAAAGGTGTAAGTATTAGAGGCCTGAGGGTAAGGTTAATGATGTTGTCTTTTCCGAATGAGCGGGATCCAACTTTCGCTAATCTCTAGGCCATTGTCTCTATTTAGGTTATCGGGATTTTTGATGATTTCGATTGCCTCTCTAATTCGTCTTTTAAGGAGATGGTCTTCTTTAGCTAAGATTTTGGTGTCCTCTAGGCGTATGTGGTGCTTAGTTGTGAGAGAGTGTTCGGCTAGTGCTGAGGTYCGGGTTCGTTYRTTCTTGATGTYAKCACTATGCTCTTTAATCCTGGTGTTGAAAGAGCGRYYTGTTTCTCCRATGTAGCATTTGCYACAAGAGMAATCYATTCTRTAAACTCCTTTGAAATTGTGTTGGTCAAGCTTATCCTTGGCAGATCTCATTTTCTGCTTGATGGTGTTAAGCGGTCTGAATGAGGTCTTAATCTCTTTCTTGTTTAGGATTTTTGTGATTTTATCAGTGACTCCTTGGATGTAAGGGAGGTAGGCGGTGAGGCTCGGGGTTTGGTTGTCGCTCTGTTGGGGTTTGTTGCTTTGTTTTTCTTTTTCTTTTTCTAGGGCTTTCTTTTACATTGAATTTCTTGTCCTGGTAGTTTGCGAGATTTTGTTTGATCCCTGTCATGTGTTTAAAAGCACCGCTGTCTATTAACCAAATCTCCTTTGACTTGGTAATAGTGTTGGAAAGAGTTGAGATAAGATAATATTCTTTTTGTTGTTCTTGCTCTTTGGTGGCAGCCCTGGTTTGTCTTCTTTGAGGTTCCTCTTGAGGTTTAGCCTCTTCAGTGGCAACTGAGGGTTGGAATTTTCCTCTTCTTTTCTGCTGAGAGGGAGGACTCCTGCAATCTCTTGCATACTGTCCTAGCTTATTGCAATTAAAACATTTAACTTTAGATAAATGAGGATTGAGATGAGATAACTTACCTTGGGGTTTCTTACCTTTGCCTTTTGATTTAGGGAACTTCTTCCATTTCTTGGCTTTTGCTGCAAGGGCATGATCTTTTAGAATTGAATAATCATTTCTGTTGTTTAGTCTTCCTTCTTCGAAGCAGTCATGCCACAATCTTTCAAAATTAGGTTGGGATTCACTTCCATTTACGAATGCAAGAAAAACTCCCCAAGAATCAGGAAGTCCATCAAATGTTGTTTGAACAAGGTCATCAACATCTATAGGAACTCCTATTGCAATAAGCTGATCTTTGGTTTGAGCAATCTTGGAGAAGAAGGTAGCAACTGTATCATCTTTTCCCATTTTCAAAGTACGTAATTGTTTCTTCAAAATTCTTTTCTGAGTTGGTGCCTTCTTTTCATAGAGGTTTGCCAAGGCATCAAAGCAATCTTTGGCAGTCCTTAGATGACCAATGATGGGCATCATGCTATCCTTGACAGAATAAAAAATGATTCTTTTAGCCTTGGTTTGTTTCCTTTTGTATGCTTCCCTTGTTGTGTTTGAGGTAGGTTCTTCAATTTCCCTAGAGATCAACTCTTCTAGGTCATTCTCTTCAAGAATGTTTACTATTTTTCATTTCCAAGCATTGAAGTTAGCAGCCCCTACAAGTCTGTCTTCTACTTTAACTGATGAGGAGGCCATGTTGAGATCTGAATTAGTTTATCAAAGGAGATGCTGCTGATCTCTGCAAAACAACCCTAACAAAAAGGATCTATGCAGGCTCAAGTTTGTATCCTTGAGCTCTCTTCACACCCTAAGCTCTGATACCATGTTAGAATTAGGGAAGTAAAGCAGAAAATTATTGTCTTTTAAAATTCTGTTAGATAGAACAACAAAGGTCTTAAATAAATCAAGCTTTAGAACAGAGATGTAATATAGTAAGAGATCTGAACTGTAGTAATCTAGATAGTTAAATCAGAATTAAGAAAACAAGTCAGAATGTGAACAACAAGTAGGCTTAAACCATAAACCTACTTCTGAGTGTGCACAATGCTCAGATCTAGAATTTCATTCTGTTCATAGGCAGTGATTAGATTCAGACATAAACTCTTTCTTAGTAAGCAAGATAGATCACAGATCTAAACAAATAGATAACAGATCTAAACAAATAGATAACAGATCTAAGCAATAAATAACAGATCTAAACAATAGATAATAGATCTAAACAATAGATAGATTCCAGAATAAAAAAATACACAGATCTAAACTATAGCACTTAGATCTGAACCATAAAGTAGCTTACCTCTGATCACTGAAGAAGTTCATGCCTCACACAAGGGATGAAGTGCCATTGAGAATATGCTTAGAAAAAGTCAAGAGTCATGGATTTACCTTAAGGGTTAGATCTTGAGAATGATCAGACTGATTTGCCACCAAGGAGAAAACACCCTTAAACTTCACACAAAAATTTCTGGAATCAAACCCTCATGCACACAGAAATTTCTTGGAACCAAAAACCTTATGCAGGAAGAGATAGCAATAGGTACGACTGTGTTAAATGATCAGCTAGAGGGGCCGCGGCTCAAGAATAAGGTCAGATTTGCACATGAGAAGGGGGACGACAGCTTCTTGGAAGAAGTCTAGGGCACTAGACTTGCTGTAGAAGAGGACGACAGCTTTAATCCTCAACACACAGGTACACACAACATAAAGCAACCCTTCATTTACAACTTAAGGAACCTCTGATCATCACCAAACAAGGAGCAGGCATCAATAACCAGAAGGCTGAAAAATGGTCAGAATAGGAGGGCTGAACTGTCACAAGAAGACCTCAACAACTGTTGCAAAAGGGGGCCGCAGCAAGCAAGGAGAGATCCGCCTTACTTTAGAAGAGAACATAAGAGTATGTAAAAGGTAGAGGGGAAGGGTCTTATTTATACTTTAGGCCAATGAAAGATAATAATAAAAGTAACATAATTAATTAATATAAATATTAATTAAATATGTTATATTATTTAATTAATATTTTTCATTTAACCCCTAAAGCAAAAATACAAAACCCCCCCAAAAAAATCTCATGTTCAAAAACCAAGGGTGTGGGGGTTTAGATGGGGTTACTTGGTGGCAATGCTTGTCCATATAATTCTCAAGGTAACCTTTTTAACTTTATCATCACTGCATATGGGATACATCCCTCATGTGGTCATGCCCGTCTTCAAGGAGGGTCACACACCAACAATTACCTGATCAAGGACCAGGTTGCCCTAGAACATATCTGGGGTCTTATCCACCAAGGTACAAAACCAAGGATCAACCCATGCCTTAGACATGGGTACCTTGGATCAAGTCTAGGGGCCCTAGACATATCTAGGGACTTAAACTGCTTGGTCCCAGACCAAGAACCCCAGTCATATACTGGGGGCCCTCTTAAGGGTCTTTACTTTTTAGTCCTAGACCAAGAACCCCGGTTATCTACTGGGGGCCCTTACAAGGGTCTTTTGCCATGGCTCTGACTGTTTGGTCCTAGACCAAGAACCCCAGGAGTGCACTGGGGGCCCTAGATCTCAGCGAGGGTCTTTTGCCATCCTCCCGGAGAATGGCTCTTGCAGCTGCTCTAAATTCAACACTTCTCATGCAAAATTGACATCCTCAACCAAACTGCTACATGTCACCTTAAGAGAAAATCCACTTGCACAACACTGATTTTGTCTCATCACTCTTCACCCACCAGAATCCTTGAAGCATTCCACCATTGCATGCCCAGAACCTGTAGTTTCCATACATAGAGACTGTTAATTATAGACATGCCCAAAAGCAGTTTTGATTTGAAAAAGCAAAAAGAAAAAAGCAAAAAGCGAGAAAGACTAATCTTGAAGAGATGGAGCATCAACCTATCTTCTTAAAAAAGAAAAAAGTGAAAAGCAGGCAAGACTGATCAATTCACATGCAATTAAAAGCAGTCTCATTGGACTCGCTTTTAAACAAGGATCAAGGATATATAATCATCTCTGATATGCAGACTCCTGATTCAGATTCTTGTGAATCAAACACAAGGAAGATGGAAAAACATACCAATGCCAAATAAAAATCCTAAAAAGGAAAAGAAAGTTCCTCATTTGCAACAATTCTATTGCTTAGTTTTTGTCGAGTTTTTATAGAGTCTGAGTTGAACTCTTTGACTCTGGTCTTGCTGAGTTGTTTTCTAAGTTGATTTTTTCAAAAGTGGTTGGACTGATTTTTATTATCACTGTTTTGAGCTACTTTTTCATTCTCTTGTGGTCTGAATTTCTCTTTAATTCTTTTTTTAATTTTGTACACTTTTTAGTCCATATGTTCCAAAGTTCTATGAAGATCTCACTGTGTCTTTTGTTCCACCTCATAATAGGGAACCAGGGTCTTTTGTTAAAGAATAAGATCAATTGTATGCCACACTACTAAGCTATAGGCCACAAGGTATCTTAGTCTCAATTTGGTTAATTTTGAATTTTGGTACTAACAATGGATAAATCTTGTTTCAAGGATTTCCATATGATGTATGTAAAAAAGATTCTTGAACTTTGACTCTCTAATTGTGCATATGTGAGGAATTCCAATTGCAAACCTTGACTTCTCTAATTGGGCGTACAATGGGGATTTGCAATTGATTTGAATTTGATTCACCAACAATTTGACATGAAATGCAGAAGTACAAACATTCATGGTTTCTTAGGTCATTTAGTGCAAATAGATAATACTTCGAGTCTTCTCTAAGTAGAGTTCAGTGCCATTTGCTATGCCTTGAGAGTATCTTTAGGAATATCTCTTGCTGATGTAGGGTTTGACCATGGGATATACTTATGGAAGGAGAAATAGACATCCATTTTTGGCTTTTTGCTCTTTATTTTTAATTTTTTTTTTCATGGTAATGCTTGGTTTATATATTAACAAAGGTGTCATAGCTAAACCAGTTCAACATTCATACCTTTAAAAAATTAGGCCATCATTCACCATTGTCAACATAGGAGTGTCCACGAAAACCAAAAGTTGAACCATCCTAAATGTCTTGTGTAAAGGTCCACAAGTATAAACCCTTATAAATTAGTGTAACAAAGAAAGAGTTTGACAAAGAATTTATTAAAACCAAAAAATAAATGAAAGCCCAAAAGGGGCATCAACGACATTATCTACCTGGGTTGCCATGCTACCTTTAGTCCCCCCAAGAGGGTTAGTTGAGTCCTTAGCGTGGGTAGTGGCAAAAGAGTTTTCAAGGTGTTTAGAAAGCGAAGAGCAGGGCGCAAATTAACATGAGCAACGATATGAGTTACCAGGTCCAAGAGGGCATCTAACAAAGTAGACTGTTCCATCTGTTGTCCTTGTAGCAAGATCAATGTTGCTCGCATTTCCTAGTTTGGAAGGCCCAGGATGCCTCCCTACCTCCACGAGGTTTTGGTCTTTTACTCTATTCTTCTTTGTTATTCTTTGAGCCATGGGCCCATGGCCTTTTTTCATCTCTGCCTTTCCAGAGTCAAAGAGGTGATTAGGTGCATGGCCTCCCCGATATCTTGCTTACACTGGTCTAGGTATTTCCTTAAATCTTTCATTTCACCTTGCAGGTAGTAGCAACAACAACAATGTGTCATGTCATCTCTTGGTCTAGCCTCCTCAAAATGAAACAACACATAGACTTCTCTCTTCTCCATTGCAAGGATCTAGATAACTAGTATTGTTTCTTGGGCTTAATGAGAATGAGTGGAAACGTCTCAGGCTGGTGTATAAACATCATTTCCCTCTCTAGGTGACATGATAAAGCATTAACCATCGGTTGGGCTTTGAAGGATCGCATGCAGGAGGATCAAATGGACAAATGTGATAGGTGATGGCCATTGTCATACCTATGGAATGGGTAGATGGAGGCATGTATGGGTGCTTAAATGTGATAGTCCTTGGCATGGGGGAAATATAACAAGTGTTAGGGAAGGCCCACCTCCTTTAATGCTAACAGGTCGGCCCCCTTCGAGAGAGGTGATAACTTCAAAACCATGATTATAATAGGGGGAGAGTGGATGCTTGTAGCATCCCCAGCCCCAAGCTGGGCCATGCCACACCAAAAATTCCAACTCTTATACCATTAAATTAAATGAAAATGGTCTACATATGAACATAATCAAACATATTATGACAAATATATACATGGATAATAATACAAGAAAAACCCATAACAAAAATACACAATTATTCACACAATAATTAAATCAAACACATAGAAGACACTTATCTTTTGTAAAAATTCACCAACTGCTTTCAGACCTCAGACTTTCCTCCCAACCATAGACTCTGCTGCTCATTAACTCTCACCAGCAGGTCACCCTCGAGCTGGGGCTAAACTCCACTAGGGCAAAGGAATCCTAGCGAGGMTAAGGTATCTCAAACAACATAAATACTCATACTAAGGTGCCATCTCCAACCACCATCCTACAACCTCTCATTCCCCACATGCCTGTCCCACCCCATGAAGTGTGCCCCTTCTCTGCTCAATAGTCCTTCGTCTACCCCACTTCCCTTCYGAGGCTTCATCAACAGGCTAGACATGAAGTCTTAGAGCTCTGTAGTTGCAGGCTGACACCTAGGGAAACAATTCCCAACAGTTCTCTCACTTGGAGAGAATGCTCACGGGCTTGACAAGCCGCTTCTTCAATAGCACACGGGCCAGACAACCCACCTCTTCCGCTCAATTACTCAGGTTACTGGTTGTAAACAACTCCAAAGCTTCCCAAGTACAAGTATGGATGGTGATGGATGTAGGAAGGTACAGATGGAAAGAGTAGATGATGGAATGATGAGAGAATTATGGTCTGAAATGTACTAAATCCCCCAAATATATTTGCATGTTCCTAACTTGACACTTGTCATATTGGGAACTATCTTGGGCCCACTTGCTGCCCCCCACTTGGGTGATACATTTCTCATCTTTCGGAACTTAGGATATATTTATATCCATAACTTAGACTTTAGAATTTTAGGAATATTAATATAATATTCCTTTGGGCTTAATCCCCCTTGGCTTAACCCCTCTTCTTAGACTCTTAGCCCTCCCCTTTCCCTTGCTAGTGGGGAGTTTAGACCCCCATACCCTTTTGTGTGGTTGGTCTACAACAATGATGTATTTTTATTAATATCCAAGTGTGATTACATGTTACAATGATAGGCCCACTAGCCTTTTAGCATCTGGCTAATAACCACAGAGACACTTTGGCCTCAAAATACATATAGAGAGGTGCTCTGGCCCAAAATGTCCTGGCTCACCAGCCTATGTGTACATTACATTTACATTTACAATTGGGGTTCGGCCTAGGGGTATTACATTCCCCTCCCCCTTATTTATGCACTGTCCTCAGTGCATTATGTATACATGTACAATCAAAATCTTCAAAAGTCTTCAAAAAGATGCAGGTACTCCGCCCGCATGACATTTTCGTACTCCCAGGTTGCATCTTCAGGACTGTAATAGGTCCACTGGACCTTTACCAACCCTATTGCTTGATTCCAGAGCAACTTGACTTTTCGATCCAATATTCACATCGACTGTACTCTGAAGTCTCCTTCTTGCTCCACTTGGATCACATTCCAATCAATTACATGATTAGCATCAGGAACATACTTTTTAAGTAAAGACACATGTAATACATTATGAATGCACATGGATGTAGGTAGTGTAAGCATGTATGCAACAGTGCCAATCTTTTCTAAGATCTCAAATAGCCCACAATATCGTGCTGTCATCTTTGAACATTTCCCCAACTTCAAGGAACTTCTCTTGGCCTTCACTTTCAAGAACACATGGTCACCCACTTTAAACTCTCTGTGAGTTCTTTCCTTATCTGCATAACTTTTCTGCCTGTCTTGGGCAACCTTTGAATTTTGCTTTATCTTCACCATATGTTTTTCCATTTCCTTGAGTAACTTTGGTCCAACCACTGCTCTGTCTGCTAGGTTGTCCTAGCTCACTGGTGTGTTGCACTTTCTGCCATATAGTGCCTCAAATGGGCTCATCTTCAAAGATTTCTGATATCAATTATTATAAGCAAACTCTACCAAGTGTAGGTAGTCTTCCCATTTTGATGGTTTATCCATCACATACATCCTCAACATATCCTCAATCACATGATTGACCTTCTCTGTTTTCCCATTAGACTCTGGATGATATGCTGAGCTAAAGTTCAGATTTGTCCCAAATCCTTTGAATAATCCCTTCCAAAAGTTTGATGTGAACTTGAGATCTCTATCAGAAACAATTGCCTTAGGCACACCATGAAGCCTGTCAATTTCTCGCATATAAATATCTGCAATATTACTTGCCTTATGAGTGAGCTTCACTGGAATAAAGTGAGCAACTTTAGTAAGCTTATTCACCACCACCATGATGGAATCAAGCTGCTTGGCTGTTCTTGGAAGCTTAGTGATGAAATCAATTGTCACCACTTCCCATTTCCACTTAGGAATGGACAATGGCTGTAGCAAACCAACTAGATGTCTGTGCTTAGCCTTGACCTTCTAACATTCTAGACATCTAGCCATGTAATCAACTACCTCTTTCTTCACACCTGGCCAAAATTATTGGCTTATGATTGCTGCAATTGTCTTTTGGTAACCTGGGTGCCCAACATAGGCACATTATGTATCTCTCTTAGTACTAGATTTTTCAACTCTTGTGAATTAGGCACATAAACTCTGCCTTTGTATAAGAGGATTCCATCCTCCCTTAGCTCATAATTTTCAATTTTCTGCTGCAAATTACCTTGCTGTAATTTCTCTTTTGTCTCCATATAAAGCTGATCAGATTTTGCAGCCTCCATAATTCTGTTCTTTAAATCAAGTTTATACATGCTAAGGGATGTAACATGCATCTCATGCACTCTCTTGCTGAGTGCATCAACCACCTTATTCTCTTTTCCTTTGATATGCTTTATATCAAATTCATACTCACTGAGAAACTCCAACCATCTACTTTGTCTAGCATTCAAAGTCGGCTGTCCAAACAATTATTTTAGACCAGTATGGTCTGTCCTCAACTCAAATCTTCTTCCCATGAGGTAGTGCCTCCACATCTTCAAGGCATGCACTATGCTTGCCAATTCTAAATCATGGGTGGCAGAGTGTTTCTCATGCTCTTTTAACACTCTTGATATGTAACATATCACATGCCCATTCTGACTAAGGACTCCAACAAGCCCTTCCTTGCATTTATTAGTGCATACAACGAATCTTCATTTGGATCAACAATCCTCAAAATTGGTGCACTTGTCAACAAGCTCTTCAAGTGTTGAAAACTTCTTTCACAATCAAAAGTCCACTCAAATCTCACACCCTTCTTTTTCAAAGATGTGATTGGGTGTGCTATCTCTGAGAAACTCTCAATAAATCTTCTGTAGTAACCTGCAAGTCCCATGAAAGATCTCACCTTTGAGACATTCTTTGGTACTGGCCATCTCTCAATGGCTCTTATCTTTTTCGGATCCACTGCTATCGCTTCCTATGAAATGATATGACCCAAATAATGTATCTGCTTCTGGTAGAATGAGCACTTGCTCAACTTTGCATACAATTGATGCTCCCTCAAAACTTGTAGCACCATCCCCAAGTGCTGCTCATGCTCTTCTTCAGACTTAGAATAAATAAGTACGTCATCCAAAAATACAATGACAAACTTATCTAAGTAATCTCTGAAAATACCATTCATTAAACACATGAAGACAACGGGTGCATTTGACAACCCAAATGGTACCACTGTGAAATCATAATGGCCATAACTTGTTCTGAAGGCAGTCTTGGTGATGTCTTCTTCTTTAATCCTCACCTGATGATAGCTCGACATGAGGTCAATCTTGGAGAATATCTTTGCATCCTTCAGTTGATCGAAAAGATCATCTATCCTTGGCAAAGGGTACTTGTTCTTCATAGTCACCTTATTCAGCGGCCCGAAGTCAATGCAAAAGCCTCAACGTTCCATCCTTCTTTTTCACAAATAATACCGGGACACCCGAAGGAGACACACTTGGGCGTATATAACCCTTCTTCAAAAGCTCTTCAAGTTGCATTTGCAACTCCTTCAACTCTGGAGTACTCATCCTATAAGGTGTCTTGGATACTGGGGTTGCTCCATGTTAGATTTTCATAATTTCCAGAGCATTAGGATTACCAATGTACTTATATCTTCTTTTACATTAACAATCATATACCATATACTGAAAATATGTGCAACATAAACAAGCACAAGAAGACAGAGAGTTATCCTAGGAGAACCCCAAACCCGAGGAAAAACCCAGCCAACCTTTCTTAGATAGATTCCATCAATAATATAATCCAACCATGAACAAGCTCTCAAGAGCAACAGATAATGAAGAAACCCTAATTCAAGGCTAGCTCACCAAATAGCAACAGCACCATACAAGATAGCGCACCTCTTCCCTGAGAGAGTGCACAAGAGAAACCACCACCAAG
>JASDQU010243464.1:133609-146789 GCA_032191745.1 Picea mariana | reverse complement strand
AACAAGCACAAGAAGACAGAGAGTTATCCTAGGAGAACCCCAAACCCGAGGAAAAACCCAACCAACCTTTCTTAGATAGATTCCATCAATAATATAATCCAACCATGAACAAGCTCTCAAGAGCAACAGATAATGAAGAAACCCTAATTCAAGGCTAGCTCACCAAATAGCAACAACACCATACAAGATAGCGCACCTCTTCCCTGAGAGAGTGCACAAGAGAAACCACCACCAAGAATAACCAAGAACCTCAGATGCCGCAGTGTTGCGTCTTCTCCTTGCCTCAGACTAGCGCCTTCTTCTTGAGTGAGAGATGAGTGAGTGAGTGTGTACAAATGAGCAAGACATCACCTTATTTATAGTCTTCAAGTCACTTTAGCTGGGGCTGACTTCTTCTCTGGGAAATTCTATTTCCCTTTATCTTTTCTTGTGGGCCGACTTCTCTTCTGGGGTGTTCTTCCATTGTTCAATGGTCTTCCTTTGACTTCTGGAATCTTCTTCTCTTCAAAGAAGGGTTGTCTAGGAGGAAAATACCTCCCGCAGCTACCAAAACATCAACACTCTCTCTTAGCTAGGGAGGTATTCTTCCAAGATGTTTTCTTCTAGTAGTCCAATGACTACTACAATAGTCCAATGATTATATTGCAATCATCTAGTAGCATCAAGGCTACCACCATGCCATTGGTAGCTCAAAACTTCTGCCATAGTCTCTATGACTATGCTGCAATTAACTAGTAGCACACAACTACTACCATGCAGTCTAGTAGTACACAACTACTGCAATAGTGTCCATGACTATGTAGCAATCAACTAGTAGCACACAACTACTACCATGCTGTCCAGTAATACACAACTACTGTCATATGCTACAATCAACTAGTAGCACACAACTGCTACCATGTAGCCCAGTAGTACACAACTACTGTCATATGCTACAATCAACTAGTAGCACACAACTACTACCATGCAACTCAGTAATACACAACTACTCTCATATGCTGCAATCAACTAGTAGCACACAACTACTACCATGCAGCCCAATAGTACACAACTACTGTCATATGTTGCAATCAACTAGTAGCACACAACTACTACCATGCATCCTAGTAGTACACAACTACTGTCATATGCTGGAATCAACAAGTAGCACACAGTTACTACCATGCAGCCTAGTAGTACACAACTACTGTCATATGCTGCAATCAACTAGTAGCACACAACTACTACCATGCATCCTAGTAGTACACAACTACTGTCATAGTCTTCACGACTATGCTGTGATGTTTCTCCTCTCCCAATAGTCCCATTCACACCCATCCATTGGACAAGACTACGACCATACCCCCAAGGCTACGCCATGGTCCAAGACCATGCGACAAGTCTTATTCACACCTAACCACCTCACATGGCATAGGAAAGAATTGTACTAGGCTGCACATTACTCCCTCAGTCACCTTACATGACTAATCTGGGAAACCCTTGGCCAAAGGGGAAGCCTGCTGGAGGAGAAACATCACACCTCCCTCTCAACAAGGGTGGACATTTTGCATCACGCCAAGCTTGTCTCTGAAGTACTCATACTTCACTCTAGACAAAGGTGTGGTGAGAATGTCCGCTACCTGCTCATCTGTGGATATGTACTGGAGCTCCACTGCTCATCTCTGCATCATGTCTTGGACGTAATGGTATTTGATCTCTATGTGCTTTGACTTGTCATGAAAGACTGGATTCTCTGAAAGCTTCACACAACTTTGATTATCACAGTATATCAAAGTTGGTTCCAACTCTAGATCAAATAACCCTGCAAGCAACTTCCGAAGCCACACTGCTTCACGACTTGCAACAATGGCTGCAATATACTCTGCCTCTGTTGTACTGAGTGCCACTGACGTTTGTTTTCTGCTCAACCATGAAATCATCCCTGATTCCAAATTGAAGCAACATCCTGATGTGCTTTTCTGGTCCATTGCACTCGCCCAGTCAGAGTCTGTATAACCTTGCAACTTAACTTCTCCGTTCGAGACATATCTAATTCCATATCCCACTGTACCATGCAGGTACCTCAACACATGCTTTGCTGCTATCCAATGTACATGTCTAGGCTCAACCATGTACCGACTCAAGGTGTTCACCGCAAAGCATATGTCTGACCTGGTGTTAATCAGGTACATCAAGGATCCGATCAAGTCTCTGTACATCGTGGGATCAACTAAATCTGAAGATAAATCACTCAAGAGCTTCATATTCGTAACCATAGGTGTGGCCATGGACTTGCAGTCCATCATCCCAAATCTCTGCAGGATCTCAACTGTATACTTTCCTTGGCTAAGGAAAATCTCATTTGATCTCTACCACACCTCTAATCCCAAGAAATAATGCATCAGACCCAAATCCTTCATTTCAAACTCTGAAGTGAGCTCCCTCTTGCACCCATCTATGAGCTTCTCATCCCCTGTAAGAAACGAGTCGTTCACATATAGGACCAAAATCAATGGGCAACCATCTTCAACCTTGTAATAAAGGTCGGGATTTGCATCACTCTTGGTAAACCCCAAAAGCTCATAAGATAATTGTCTATTCTAGCATACCATGCCCTGGGTGTCTGCTTAAGCCCGTACAAAGATTCCTTTAATTTGCAAACATGGGATTCCTTCCCATGGATTACAAAACCTTGTGGCTGCTCTATGTACACTTCTTCTTCAATTACACCATTCAAAAAAGCAGTCTTGACATCCATCTAGTGTAATTTCCATCCCATCACGAAAGCAATAGCGATAATAGATTTGATGGAAGTGTACTTTGCTACTGGAGCAAATGTCTCGTCATATTCTTCTCCCTCTTTTTGTGAGAACCCTCTAGCCACAAATCTCGCTTTGTACTTCTCTATGCTTCCATCTGCAACATGCTTGATCTTGTAGATCCACTTGGAAGTCACTACCGACTTCCCCTCTAGTCTCAGAACCACTTCCCACACATCATTCTTCGTGATGGACTGATACTCCTCCATCATTGCATCCTTCCACACTTGTTGCTTAGCAACTTCCTCAAAAGTGGAAGGTTCTGAATCAACGATTTTACTCATCAACGCCACACAGCTGGAAAACTTGTGTGGTCTCTTGTTCTCTGTAAAAGAGCCTCTAGGAGCTGCATGTCCTTCAACTTCCTGCAAAGTGTTCCAGAGCCATGCTGGTCTTTTCCTGGTAACTGTAGCCTCTTTGGGTGGATCTACAAGTCTTTCTGGTTCTACTATCTCATTTCGATCTTCTGGAATGAGTTCTTCTGGAGTAGAGTCAACCATTACTGCATCCCTCAGAGCCTCCTGCTCCTCTCTGTCCTCATCCATGTGAGACTCTCTAGATTTCCTGAAGTCTTCATCTTCATCAAATGTCACATCTTGGCTAATTTCAATTTGTCTCTGTCCGGGGATGTATATTCTGTAAGACTTCGACGTCTCACTATATCCAACGAAGATGCCCTTCTTTCCTGAAGGTTCTAGCTTTGTTCTCTTTTCCTTGGGAACATTTATGTACGCCAGACAGTCGAATATTCTCAAGTGGTTGACTTTTGGTTTCTTTTCGGTGAATACTTCTTTAGGTGTCTTGTTACCCAATATCTTATGAGGACTTCTATTCTGGACATACATGGCTGTACTGGATGCTTCTACCCATAGATGCATGGGTAAACTTTGGTCATGGATCATCGCTTTAGTTTCTTCTACGATAGATATGTTCTTTCTCTCTGCAACCCGATTCTGCTGGGGGTTGTAGGGAGTTGTTAGCTCCCTCTTGATTCCTGCTTCCTTGCACATGAGAAGTCTTTAAACTAATTTGAGGTGTATTCACCTCCATTGTCTGACCTCAAGATCTTAATCTTGCTTCTAGAAAGATTCTCTACTAAAGCCTTGAATTCTTGAAACTTACCGAAAACTTCATCTTTCGCTTTCAAGAAATAGATCCATGTCTTACGTGAGTAATCATTTTCATAGTATACAAAGTTCCCTAGTGATGGCACTGTGATCTGTCTGCATACATCTGAATGTATGATGTCCAAGATCCCTTTGGATCCGTTATCACTGCTTGAGAAACTTCCCTTGGCATTCTTGCCAAGTGCGCATCCTTTGCATACTCCTTCACGTTCTACCTGTATATCTGGTAGACCTGTAACCATCTTGCTCAAAACTGGCAATGCTCTGTAATTTAGGTGAGCAAGTCTTCGGTGCCATAGCTCACTAGAGCTAGTACTATTGTGTACAAGGGCTTGTTCTTGGTGTCCTTTCAATTTGTACAATCCTCCCTCTTTGACACCAATCACGGTAGCAGAATCTATGCTTGAATTCTTGGGTCATAGAAGAACTTGGCCATCCACAAAGGCTTCCCTGAAACCTTTATCTTCTAAAGAAGAAATATAAAGAAGGTTCTTCTTCAAGCCTTGTACAAACAATACATCTTTAATTGAGATAGAATTTCCTGAATCAAGTTGGTAGGAGGCTTCTCCTACTCCTTTGACTGTGTGTCTGGAATCATCCCCAAGCTCTACTTGAAGGGATGAACTCTCTGTCAAATTTGTAAGGGAACTTTTGAACCCAGTCATGTGCTTGGAAGCACCACTATCCATGAGTCAAATATCACTTCCTTGAGTGATAGTACCTATGAGGGATGAAACAAAGACACATTCTTCGTCCTTTGATTCCTTTGCCTTCTTCTGAGGTGTGGACTCTTCCATATCTGTTGCATGTGCATGATGTCTTTTCTTTCCTTTCTCATGAGGACATTGAAAAGCGTAATGTCCCAACTTCTTGCAATTGTAGCATTTAATTTTTGATACATCCTTCTTGTGGTTTGATCTTTTAGCTTTCTTTGGACTAATATTTCTCCTTTCCTTCCTTTTCTTCACATGAGCAACAAGAGCTTGGTTTTCTTCATCATTTGTCTTTTGTGACTTGGATATCAATCTACAGTCTGTCCACAACTTGTCAAATTTGGGCAATTTACTTCTCGTGCAAATTCCTTGAACAAATGGGTCCCAAGAAGATGGAAAACCATTAAGTGTAGTAGTCACAAGCTCTGCATCATTCATCGAGTCTCCAATAGCTTCTAGCTAGTCCTTGATCTACAAAATTCTCATGAAGTAGTTGGAGACCGTTTCTGACTTGTTCATTATCACGTTTCTGACTTGTTCATTATCACGTTTCTGACTTGTTCATTATCACGTTTCTGAGTTGATGCCTTAGGGTTAGCTTCCTGCTGGTGTTCATGCTTTCATATAGTCTGGTTAAGGCATCAAACATCTCCTTTGATGTCTTCAATTTTGATACATTGGGTATCAGGTGATCTTTGATTGAATCTGTCAAGATCATCTTGGCCTTGATTTCATTCTTCTTGAACTTTGCCTTGGCGTTTGCTTCTTCTGGTTCTGGGAGAACTTGCTTGACATGATCCAACAAATCATTCTCTTCTAGAATGAGGAGTATTCTACGCTTCGACGATCTGAAGTTGTCTGCTCCATCCAACCTATCCTCAACTCTCATACTGGTAATCATTTTCGCTGGTAGAAATCCTAGATCTGAAAATTTGCAAAATGTCAAACTTCACCGAACTACGATCAGAGTGTTGCAATAAGTGCGCTAGGGTTAGGTGAGTTGCTTTGAAGTGGAATTAGTACCAACGACTTGGAACAAGTGCTCAACGAGCTTGACAAAAGGATTGTGCAGCTGCAAATCTCAAGATCTTTCCTTCCAGTTGTTAGATTGTCTTGAAGGTAAGCAACTCTGATTCCATGTTAAATTTTCGTAATTTTCAGAGCATTAGAATTACCAATGTACTTATATCTTCTCTCACATCGACAGTCATATACCATATACTGAAAATATGAGCAGCATAAACAAGCACAAGAAGACACAGAGAGTTATCCTGGGAAAACCCTAAACCCAGGGAAAACCCAACCAACCTTTCTTAGATAGATTCCGTCAATAATATAATCCAACCATGAACAAGCTCTCAAGAGCAACAGATAATGAAGAAACCGTAATACAAGGCTAGCGCACCAAATAGAGTTAGCTCACCAAATAGCAGCAACACCATACAAGATAGTACACCTCTTCCTTGAGAGAGCGCACAAGAGAAACCACCACCAAGAATAACCAAGAACCTCAGATGCTGCAGAGTTGTGTCTTCTCCTTGCCTCAGACTAGCGCCTTCTTCTTGAGTGAGAGATGAGTGAGTGAGTGTGTACAAATGAGCAAGATGTCACCTTATTTATAGTCTTCAAGTCACTTTAGCTGGGGCCGACTTCTTCTCTGGGAAATTCTATTTCCCTTTATCTTTTCTCGTGGGACGACTTTTCTTTCGGGGTGTTCTTCCACTGTTCAATGGTCTTCCTTCGACTTCTCTTCTAAGAAAGGTTGTCTAGGAGGAAAATACCTCCCACAGCTACCAAAACATCAACACTCTAGGCATCACATTGGTAGAGAAATCGATATCTCTCTTGGGTGGAAACCTCAGCATCTCTTTAAATACATCTTCAAACTCTTTTAGGACTGCATTGTCTTCAATATTTGGCACTTTATCTTTAGGTATCTCCTCCATATGAGCTGCAAATATTTGGCAGCCTTTCCTGAAGCTTTTCTTCAGCTGCAAGGCTGAAACTTACCTGATAGTTACTGCCCTGGGAATGCCTTGAACTGTCCTCAAGTTCCCTTCCTCATCCAAGCAAGTAAATGCCTTATTATAACAGTCTAGGACAACATGATGCTTGTTCAACCAATCCATACCAATGAGGCAATCATATGAGCCCAAAGGTATGATATTCAAATCTTCTCTTGTGCTCAGCCCATTCATGTCCATAGGACATTCCTTAACCATCTCTTTAATTATTCTTTTAGCTCCTGTAGCTAGCTGCACCAACCAAGATTTCCCAAGCTTGCTTCTTAGCAAATGAAATCTTTCCACCATCTTATGATCTAGATAACTATGACTAGCTCTTGAATAATTTAAAATAGCAATGGGTTGGTCATTGATCTTACCTTCCACTTCAATCACGTGACTGAAAATCAACTTGCTTGTTATCCAGAGCTACATAGATCCTTGGCACATTTCTGCCCATGGCCTCCACTGTATTGGCTTGCTGTACATTGTGAACAATCCTCACTTTTTCAACTCTGTGCGGGCAATCTCTATGTATATGCTCTCCTTCACAACCCCAACATTTAATAGGGTGTTGCCTTGGTCTTTGCCCCATTGTTTCTATCACTCTGGGATCATTGGAAGTTGGTTGTCCCTGAGGATTATTTCTGAAGAATAATGGCTTGGTTCCCTTTTTCCTCTGCTCTATCTTTCCTTTCTTCTTGTCTTCCCAAGCCTTTTGGAATGTTGGTCTTCCTCTATGCTGATCATAGAGGCACTTAGCCCTCCTTATAGTTTCCTCCAATGTCTTGGGATCATCATACTGTATGGCAACCCACTCAGGTACCTTTGAATCTTAACCTATTCATTCTTGATGAAAGCAACATATTTTAGCAGCTTTAAGAATCTCTTTTCATACTCATCCATGGTCATACTCCCAAGCTTGAGTTCGAAGAAATCCTTCATCTTTCTATCATAATATCGCTTGGTTAAGTACTTCTTTTGAAAATGCCTTTTGAATTCCTTCCAAGTAACCTTCTTCTCATTAATGTGTTGCACTTGCACAAACTGGTCCCACTACATTGATGATTTTCCCTTCAGCTAATAAATTGCAATTCTCCCTTCTGCTTGTGAGGAGCAATTGTGCAACTGAAAGTACTTCCTCATGCCAAACAACCAGGTTTCTGCATCTTCATCTCTCTTATGCTCACCATCAAAGCTATGAGGCTTGATCTTATTCATTTCTCCTTGTAGCTCATCTACCCAGACCTCTTCTTATGTCTTTTGACAAGAGATAAACTTGGACTGCTGTTTGCTTTTCTAACTGAGTGTCTTGGTGAGTTATGATGGTGTCTACCAGCATCTTCAGATTATCCTCGTCTGGCATGAGATCTATGACACCTTGACTTGCTTGATTCTGTCTCCTTATCCATTTTCTTCTCTAATCTGTCCAAGCTTTGTAGCAACTTGATGTTGAAGCCATCTTGCTACTCCTTGGATTTCATAAGCCTCTCATTGTCATCCTTATAACTATGAACATCTTTTTGAAGACTCTTTATGGTCTCCACCAAGTTTGTGCTCTCCTCCTTGCCTTCACCATGCCCGTTGGACTCTGTTCCTTCATTACCCAAGTTGACATAGAGCCCTCTAACTTCATCCTCATGGCTATAAGTCCTCTGTGCATCTTCCATGCCTCTAGTCTCTTTGCTGATATTGTGCTTATCTATCTGTCCTTAACCCTGCAAAATGTGTAGGCAATAAGATTTGTTAGACTAAATAATTTAACAAATCTATAAATACTATGCACCATTTTTCCCTTGAAATACACCATAAATAGTCTTTCTATCTTCCTGTGAATTATACAGCTCAATTCACATTTTTGGGTGGATATTTGCACTCTTGTGTCCAAGACCTTTCCAACGAATGGTTTCTTGCTCAATTCTGAGTCTTGAGTAGAAAGTTATGGCCATTTGATTTTATCCATTTCCTGATTCTGCTCACCCTTCAACCAGGTGCAATATTTTTAGTTGTGCTTAGGCATCCTTGCACTTGTTCCTTTGGAAGTTTGACAGGAACTTAACTGAGTTCCTTCATGACCATATTTTAAACATTCTGGCCAAGTTTCACCTTCATCTGAGCTCCAAGCTGCTAGATATAACCTACTGAAGTTTAAGGCCAATTTATATTTTTAGCATTGAATGTTATAGGTGCCTTCTATGCCCTCCTATGCATTTTTATGTGCCCAAAATATGAATTTAGCTCCATTGCTGTCTTCTATGGCTCAAGATCTTTCCGTAGACTGCTCTTGTGCCCCAATCCGATTTCAGAGCAAGAAGTTATGGCCCTAAGAGTGAATTGGTACCCAAAAATTACCCTCCATTGTTTGGCCTGAACTCCCTCATACAGGCTCCATTTGATGAACAATTTACACTKTTAGAAAGCTCTCTTCAAGCTTTACCATTTTAGATGCATAAACTATATATCCTGGGAGGACATATAKTTTTTGTACAAATTGGATTTCCAAAAGATGCTGTTTAGGCCCTCGAAATTGGCTTGCAAAAATATGACTTGGAAATTACTGTAATTTTCYAGTAATTTTCATTAAATTTTGAGAAATTATTTAAATCCTATTGACTTGGATGTTAGCGGGCATCCCAAGTCCACCTAACACCCTTGGAATGAGGCCATGTTAACTCCTTGCCCACCTGGCCTTGCTCCGTCACTGCAATAATATCGTCAAAGAAATTGTAGACATACTCTAGAAATTAGTTTTCTGCAATTTCCATCCTCAACACTTTGCTAACTCGACCCATGTAGGCTCAGTGTTGAAACTGGAGCTCTGATACCACGTTGTAGCATCCCCAGCCCCAAGCTGGGTTATGCCAAACCAAAAATTCCAACTCTGATACCATTAAATTAAATGAAAATGCTCTGCATATGAACATAATCATATAGACTACGACAGATATATACATGCATAATAATACAGGAAAAACCCATAACAAAAATACACAATTATTCACACAATAATTAAATCAAACACATAGAAGATACTTATTTTTTGTAAAAAGTCACCAATTGCTTGTAGACCTCAAACTTTCCTCCCAGCCATAGAATCTGCTGCTCATTAACTCTTAGCAGTAGGTCACCCTCGAGCTGGGGCTAAACTCCACCAGGGCAAAGGAATCCTAGCCAGGATAAGGTCTCTCAAACAACATAAATACTCATATTAAGGTGCCATCTCCAGCCACCAACCTACAACCTCTCATTCCCAACATGCTTGTCCCACCCCAAGAAGTGTGCCCCTTCTCTGCTCAATAGTCCTTTGGCTGCCCCGAAGTCTTAGAGCTCTATAGCTGTAGCCTGACACCCAGGGAAACAATTCCCAACAGTTCTCTCACTTGGAGAGAATGCTCATGAGCCTGACAAGTCGCTTCTTCAATAGCACACGGGCCTGACAACCCGCCTCTTCCGCTCAATTACTTAGGTTACTGGTTGTAAACAACTCCAAAGCTTCCCAAGTACAAGTATGGATGATAATGGATGCAGTAAGGTACGGATGGAAAGAGTAGATGTTGGAATAACGAGAGAATTATGGTCTGAAATGTACTAAATTCCCCAAATATATTTGCATGTTCCTAACTTGACACTTGTCATATTGGGAACTATCTTGGGCCCACTTGCCCCCCACCCCCACTTGGGTGATACATTTCTCATCATTTGGAACTTAGGATATATTTATATCCATAACTTAAACTTTAGACTTTTAGGAATATTAATATAATATTCCTTTGGGCTTAAGCCCCCTTGGCTTAGCCCTCTTCTTAGACTCTTAGCCCTGTTGAGATTTGGGTACCTTGGAAAGTGGTCCACTTGTGTTTGTGATCTTCTAAACACGAGGGAAGTACTTTGTACATTGTACCATGTACTTTATGTCTAATTTCACTTTGACTCAGGAGATTTAAGTCAAAAGTGAAATTTGGTCATTTAAGCCTAATTTGACAATTAATTCACTTTGTGGGTGAATTAATAGACATAAAGTGAAACTATGGAAACTTAAGTAAAGTGGGTTTTGAGTTGAGATTTACTTGAGATGATCTCAACCATTGATTAGGGATGAGATGAGATGATCTCATCCACCCAACTTTTAAGTTTCCTTATGCTTCCTTAAGGAGGGCGCAAGGGGCAAAGGAGAGGTCATTCCTTCATTTGTTCACTTGGATAGTTTGAGAGAGAGCATAGAGATGAGGTTTCAGGCATTTGATGAGGCTAGCTTGGGCACTCCCTTCTATGGAGATAGCCAGCAGGCTTAGGGCCTTGTTTATTTATTGAGGAGCTTCTAGTGTTGAGGAGGGTGCACTTGGTGAGGAGGGTGCATCAACAGTGGGGGACCTGTCTTAGAGAGCTCAAATTGCAGTGAGATCTATTTCAGAGGGAGGCTACACTTCAGTATCAGAGTATTGTGGAGGGGTTCCCTGTTCAGAGCTTCTAGTTGGCATCTGGCTCCATTTCAGTGGTCTTGGCAACATTTTTGGGGGGCGCACCATCCTAGGGCGCTCTTGCTTCATTTGGACTTGTATTTCAGCTTGGATCAAGTTGCTATTGTATCAGGTTCATCTATATTTTGTACTCGCTGTATTCCACCATCTATTCTCCTCATATATAGACATATATTCCAAACTGGTTTTCCTCGGGGGGGTTTTATCCAGGGTCATGTTGACCAAAAATACCTGTGTTAAATTTCATGTCTGTTAGAGTGTAGAACTACTGTATTTTCAGCTGTAAAGATCTCTAGGCGTGTTACATTTATTTTAGTATGCATGTGCTAACCCTTGGTGACTAAAACTACATGCTAGAACACCTAAAATTGTAAATGTAACCATAACAAATCAGCAAGAAGTTCCTGAACTGTTGGCTGTCCTAAAACAACAACAAAACCTTCATTGACAATTGAAACTTAGAGCCAACTTGAGGTCAAAGACAGACCTAGTTGGCAGCTTGATAGGACCTGGAAAATCTTCAAGCCCCCCCTTTCCCTTTCTAGTGGAGTTTAGACCCCCATATTCTTTTGTCTGGTTGGTCTACAATAGTGATGTATTTTTATTAATATCCGAGTGTGACTACATGTTACAATGATAGGCCCACTAGCCTTTTAGCATTTGGCTCTCCAGCCTAATAACCACACAGCCACTTTGGCCTCAAAATACATATACAAAGGCACTCTGGCCCAAAATGTCTTGGCTCACCAGCCTATGTCTACATTACATTTACATTTACAATTGGGGTTCGGCGTAGCGGTATTACAATGCTCATGTCCCCTTACCATCCTTCAAAACAATTAGTCCTTTGGGCAGGGATGCCCCTTCATTAGCCATGTGGTCGGCCTCTTTGTTGACTCCTGTTTGACATGTAGGAAAGAGATAGACTTGGAATGTTTGGACATAGCTATTTCCCTTTGAGTAATTGTTGCACTCTTGCTTCTTTCAAAGGTTTGTCCAGGAGCAGCAACTGAATGATGAGGTCGAATCTCCTATTACAGTAACTTGGGTAATGTCTTGCTTGAGTAACACATTGATTCCTTGGAGTGTTGTAGCCAGCTAGTGCCTCAGCCTTGTTACTAGGATTTATAGGCAATCCTCAGCCCCCAAGCTATCTCAAGAACTTTTTGTCCATCGTGATCGAAGTGACTCCCCCCCGCACCTGCTGCCCCATTTAGCTTTTTTCTTTTTACAAATGCTAGGGATGTCTGATTATGGCTTGATCAAATGTCCATATTTCAATTTTATGGTATACAAATGTCTCGTTCTCATGCTATATATCGCTTATCTGTCTCATGATTCTCTTTGGAGTCTGCACACTACTAAATTCACTTGATCTGTACAATGGAATTATAGGCATCTCTTCAAGTTACAAGAATCACCAAACTTTTTTAAGTTTAGCACACTACAATGTAGAGTGAGCAATTTTTAATATTTTAGTATTTGCAGTTCTCATATTGTACTATTTATGCTTAATGGTACATTGCACCTTGCATTGCATTACATGAGATTTCCTTTCGAGAAATTAAGGCCGTTCTATTCAATTACTCAGATATGAGCTGAATATCATGTTGCTCTTGATCAACACATTGCTGACTATTATTGTCAGTTTGAGAAAGATGAGCATTTTATTGTTCATGCATAGTCTAATTGAAATCAGAGGTAGATGCCATTTATTATTTAAGGACTTGAGAAGATCCTAGTCAACTTTCATAGATAAGAACTTATTAATGATGATATGTTGACGCCAGACAAGATATAGATGAATATTTCACCGTTTTTGAGCCCTGTGATCTCTAAAATTTGGGTAGAAATTTCCTTTGAGCTCACCTAGTACTAGAAATGCCCTTGGAAGCCACTGTAGGAGATGTCCTTGGAAGCTAATAATTATCCAAAAAATGTGCAAATCTTCAGAGAGACCACTAGATGTGAAGTCTTGCTTTGAGTTTAGATCTATAATCGAGGAGGCTATACACTTCCATTCACAAGTCTATTGCTGCACAGAGGATTCCTAAATATAGT
>JASDQU010243464.1:95649-130829 GCA_032191745.1 Picea mariana | reverse complement strand
GCTAGAGTAACACATCTAAGAGAGACATAACGGGATCGCCTCTAGCATGATAGCTTGACCACTGTTACTCTACTTTTAGAAGATCTATTCTCCATCTTAGAGAGACTTCTCAGACAACTAGATTCTCTGCCACCCTTTTGCAATTTCTCGCAGTAGGAGGTAAACCTTCCTAAAACTAGATTCTCTGCCACCCTTTTGCAATTTTTCAAAACGCGCTTTCCTGATGATGGACCACACTAGTTTGGTCCGAAACGTCGAAGAACATAAAACCTATGTGATGGATCCGAAAGCACTCTCTGAACAAAACAATAATCGCAAAAGTCTTAGAACAGAGATATAGAGCTATTTACACTTCCAAAGGGAGTGCATGGCAGCAATATTTAGTTTATAATATATATAAGCCAGACGAAGGAGATAGTCTTGTCGTATACTTACAAGTGCTGATTTATCTAACATCATCTTTTGAATGTACTTGACAATTGAATGCTTGCTTTGTAAGTGATATGCATCTAGGGCATTCCTACCAAACAAGAGCCATTGGATACCCTTGTTGGATCCACGTACTTATGTAGATAAGAGAGTGGATGAATGAATTTATTTCCAATAATGCCATTAAAAATTGAAAAGTATTGGCTTCTGTGCTCTATGTGACCGTGTCCAAGAAATTAACAAGTACGCTTGATGTGGCAAACCCGATTTGGTGCCAATTCACTCTTTCTTCACATTGGACCATCTCTGATTYATTTAGGTTTTGACCACAAAAGTTATGTATTCAGGCAAAAGTTTAGACACCACACACCTTTTTAAGGGAATAAGGTTGTCCGTATTTTTACAATAAGTTTTAGAATGTCATATATGATATGAACCTTCTTTGCTACCTAATCAAGAACRCATGAAGTATTTTCATAACTTTTTTCACTTCTCAATATAACATCTTTTTTTGTTGTACAATATGATGGGTAATCCATGTTTAGACATTCCATGTGAAGAGAACTCCATCTGTCTTTTTAAATACTCAGGCACTTAGACTGCCAATATTTACCAGTCCTGTTATCAACCCCATCTTGTTATGGTGATTATTTTCACAAAAATGTGTCTTCTAATCAAGACAGTTAACATTACCTACTGGCATGCTTGCAACCGTCATCTTTGTTATTACCAATGTTCTCAAATTTGTCACAATGCCTGCTCGTTGTTGCCTTTTTTTAACAACTCTTTTACTCCATGAAAAGACCATGTAAAAAGACACTTTTTTTTTGCTTTCAGGAATGAAAGAGCATATTCTTGGATTCTCCATTTTTCAAAATGGGAGATTTGTTTTTAATTTTGGGTATGAAATGCACAAACAGGTGTGTCATTAAGGCCCTACTTGAATTTCCATTGGATGGTAGTGGAGAGGAGCACTTCTGTGATGGTAAGAGCAGGTAAGGCTGCACTTGGATGCACTAAGAGATCTAGGTCCCGTAAGTCAAGAGCTCGAACCCATGGATTCCGATTACGGATGCGGACTCCTGGTGGAAGAAGAGTGGTCAATCGAAGGCGAGCCAAGGGTCGTAAACGGCTGGTGCCTCAAACAAATCCTAACAGTGGAAAGAGAGCTTAATGTTTGCATGTATACTTAAACAAGAGTTGTCTTTTTATGTTACAAGCCCTTGAGCTTTAACAAGATGTATTGTTTTTCATTTGATACTTCGTTGAACTTTTATCTGAGTTGATGTACAATTGTTTATGACCAATTTTATATTTAAACCCTTTCAAGGTGACTTGCATGAGGATGTTGACATGTTTTTTCTTGTTTTTGATAAGCCATTTTATTCTCATTGAAGATCTTCAAGCACGACTGATTGCAATGAAGTGCTATCTTGAACGTCTATTGCAATAGCAAGACTGACTGCCTCCTGCAGCTGTTAGTAATGTTCCAAGGGAAGTGATTGCTTGATTTATTGCTCACCGCAAATGAAATTATGAATACATTGCGATGGGTTCTGTCAGTTGAATCTTGATAACATTCTGTGGACATAGTTTGTTATTCAAACCTTACTTTATGGGGGATATTAATGTTGTGAGGACGTTGTAAACAAGTTTTTAATTTACATAGTTATGTGTTAGGTCTTAAATATTATGATAAGGCCAATAATGTCAATAATGTTTGAGAATCATTAACAAAGATAGTTGATCAAAAATATTATAATAATAGTTAAATGTGGCATACCTCTAATCTATAAGAAGGCGTCAACCTTCTCGTAGAATTCAGGTTTTGAGGTCTTCATTTATGCATTCTCCCTTGTGTTTATCAGAATTGTGCTGTTCTGCATTTCATGGCCTTGCCGTCCTCATTTTGTTGACTCTTTTATTCTATCTCAACTCCTTTCCCTTGTTTGTTTGATATGGTTTCAGTTCTTTTTCATTTGCGAGTTTCTGTTTTGGTGCTTTCAGTTTATTAGGTTGCTGGTATCTACATCATGAGTGATCTGCTAAATTATCTCAAACAATGGCCAATCACCTTACCTAGTTCAGTAATGATCTTTGTGGGCCTTGATGAAAAGCTGTCCCGACCTTTTTGAGCATAAGTCAGTTTCTACTGGAACTTGCGAGGATGGAAATTCTTAGTAATATAAGTCATTTGTAAAGTATGAAGTTAGGAAGGTGATTTTCAAAGGTGTGTGTAGCATAGAAGCAAGATATTGGGCAGGATGGCTTCCCAGACCGGCTTGTCAAAATGTGCAGAATTATTCAACCTGAACAGATTATGATGTACTTGGGAATTCACTTTGAAATCGATGTGCCTCCAACAGATTTTTGGAACTAGGCGTTGAGTAGTTCTGAGAGCAAGCTACAGAGATGGTTCATTCAAGATGTACCACTTGTAGCAAGGATCACCATAGCTGATATAATTTTGGGTCATCCGAGTAGAGGACTGTTCACACCCTTTCTCTGGTTGCAAGGGAAAGTATATCAATTGTTTAGAATATGCTATTGCTTGGGTTCGGAAGATAATTTAGCTCATTTTTAAAGAGGTGATTCTCCTAACTTTATTAACAAATATTTTCTTTACAGATATATCCCAAACAAACTTCAAGACATAAGTGAACTGAATACATACATGAGAACTTGAATCTTAACTTAATCAAAGCATAAACGCTTGAAACTCTTTCAACTGCTTTGGAAAGAAAATATTTATGTGCTAATATTAACTTCAAATTGCAAAGATTTTAGATTTAGGTATGAACCACAACCATGCAACATTATCTCTCACTCGAAGTTTAGAGCTACTTGAGAATAGGACCGGGTAGCAATAGCCCAAAATTTTAACAAGATTTTCAAAATTTTCACTCTTATTTTTGTATATGTAGAACTTGCCTCCCCAGATTGACACAATAATATAAAATGTCATCCATGCATTCAAAAAAATGGTAACATCACATAAAACATGGAAACATGGTGATTCATGAAACTTTTTAGGACTCTTTTATTTACGCTCGAAGGGCATATAGAGGAAACATCTTAAATATTTATGCTTGACAAGAAACCAAAGACTTCTTGCTCTCAATTAGATTTCTATCATTTTATTTATAGCTCTCCCATAGGACAACCTCCCCTTTGTATAGAGAAAGGTAGGTATCTGATTGTACTGAGAGGCTACACCAATCTTCAATTGGCTATGAAATAGGTATGTAATCATAAAAGTAATGCTTCCTCTTGTAGTTTTATGAGGATCTCAAACTATTATTAAAATTTTAAAATGTAATCGCTCATGAGTTTGAGAAATGTCTCTCATAAGAAATACAACAAAACCCTAATGACTTAAATAAATAATTTTAAAAGGGAAAGCATTCACCTTCAAAGGCTAGATGGGGCTCCCGCGTACCAGACAAATATAGAAAGGACCTGATAGAAGACAAAGTAAATTCAGTTGAGCATAAAGAATCACAATTTCAAGGAATCGAAGAGACATTAAATGTAGGCATTGAATTAGAAGGAACACAACTCGGAGATGCATGATTTGCTGTTATTCACAAAATTGGAGACATGCTACACTTTTGCAGAATCCTTCTTTCATTATTGAAATGAAAATTTATAACCTTTGAGGCTAGTTGAGAGATTTCAAGAGAACCTCTTAACTCTCCATTTTTCTTTCAAGCTTGATCTGGGTCTCTACAACCAAGGCTTAGAGTTGATCAACCCAATTTCTTATAAAGTCTCATAGTGGGCTCATTGTAGTTTCTAGTTTAACTCTTAGCTCACTTAGTTCCTCAGTTTTGTGCTGAATAATCAAATGGTCTCCCATAGTGGAGTTCTTGTCTACATTGTCAATCACAAATTCGGTCAACCATTTTCTGATTTCTACTTATGACATCTTCTTTAGAATGTAAAACTTTATTACGAGGTTGCTTTTTTCTTCTACTACCTTAGCTTCAAATTATTCCTTAACAAATACCCTTATCCAGTTAGGGACGATTTAAAGTTTTTATCACACCATCAACCTTATCAAATATATTAGATCTTGTATGATCTATGTTGCCCCAACTTTGAAATAAAGTTTTTATCACACCATCAACCTTAACAATATATTAGATCTTCTATGATCTATGTTGCCCTAGTTTTGAATTAACTCACTGAGAATCTTTAGTATGTAACTCCAACACATCTTGTTGTCACTCATCCTTGCATATGAATGTAACTCCAACACATCTTGATGTCACTCATCCTTGCATATGAGGGAAGACCTTTCTTCTGCCTTTCCAAAGGCGTCATAGTCTTGATCTCGTCAACAAATGGTTTAATATAGTTTTCATTAAAATTGTAATTCTCTTTTAACTCTATAGTTAACACTTCTTAAGTATAATAATCTTGTAACCCATAGTGAGGGCTTTATTGACAATATTTCAGATTCCATAAATTACCATGTTAAGTTCTCCAAGTTTCTAGAAATAGTTTTTCTCATGCCTCAAATAAGTTATTTTATGGAAAGGACCTTTAATTATTTGTTAGAAACATCCTCTAGGTCCATTGTTATGGGTATAAATAGAGAGAGACTTAGCAAAAAATGGGTTAGGGTTTAGAACACCTTCCAACTTAGCGAGTCTTATTTTCAACTTCTCTATTTCTAGATTCTGTTGATCCACAATATGTTCCAGTGAGTCCCCTATAGCCCTATGGATTCTGACTACACTTGATGTTTTCAATCTTCATCAATGTCATTGTTCTACTCTTCCATAATATTTTTACCCCACTTTCACTTCAGATATTTGTAGTTCTTTTTGTTGAAACTAGAAATGTGCAAAGTAATCAAGTCATCATCAAATAGTGGAAAATCAGTGAACATGACATGGATGGTAATCTACTCCTTACTTTATAGTAGAGAATAAAACCATGAGGGAATTTTGGGAATGCTAATAGAGTCCTTATCATCATTTACCCTTACAACTTTCTTTCTCTTGTCAACATCATTTATCAATTTACCATTTCCATCAGAGCCAAATTTCTTCCTCTTCATAGATATATCTACAACATATATTGTAGCGTTAATGGGAGGCAATAGCCAAAGGAGCCCATTTGGTTGGGATGGGGAGAAACCAAGCAAGGTCAAGGGGGGTAAAACAAACAAGTAGGGTGCTACCTCACTATGTTCATTCACGGAGTTGGAAGACGTGGCTTTGCTCCCAAGTTACTTATTTGGTGAGGGGCCCAAGGTAGGGTGGTGGGCATTGACCCAAGCCCACCCAAAAAATATTGTACTCATCAATTGAAATCATTTGTCTTCTTAGGGTCTTCACACAATCCTCTATTACTTAAGCTATTCTAAAAATTCTTTGAGCTACCCTTAGCATGCCAAGTAGTTGCACCATTCTTATCATTTTTAGTAGTGTCCTTGGGACTATGGCTCAGGGTTGGTTGTGTTATGATTCTTAAATACCAATTTTATTAAAATTGGTCTAATTTCAGTCTAACCCCTTTTGGAGACGAGTCAAAATAAATGTTTCCAAAGTTTAAAATTGGGGTTTCTAAAGTGAAAAATCTAATAAATTGCAAAATTGGATTTAGAAAGTGCAAAATTGAATTCGAAAAATGCGAAATCAGATTCCAAAAAAGTAAATATTGATTCCAACTTTGCAATTTTGGAATCCAAAATTGACACTTTTGGAATCGGATTTTGCAAATTTGAAATCCAATATTGGCACATTCGGAACTAGATTTTGCACTTTAGAAACCTCAATTTCACACTTATCATTCAAAGCTTTTAAAATGGGTTACACATCATCTACAAGTACACATAATTCACGTCTTTATAATTACAAGTCTTTATAATTATATAGATATTTTCATCATTGCATATATTACTTTTCTTGGAGTCATCCACAATAATTATGTTTCTACAATCATAAACACCATTAAATATGATGTTTTAAAATATTTATCCAAACTATTTAATATTTGGTACATATTAAGCCCTAGACAAAGCCACATGTTAAGTATAAAACCCCTTATTAAACCATAAATATTGAATTATTACATTTCTAGCGTTATATTTGTATGTAGGTTATAACCCTTAATTGTACCCTTTCATTATAATTATATCCTTTGTCTCCTATATATATATATATATATATATACACACAAACACACACACACACACACTAAAGAGATCTAGTCTTAGGATCATATGATCTCATCTTATCTATCTTTTGAATTTGATATATTGGAAAAGGAGGTTTCTCTCTCGAAGTGGATTGTATTCATGGACTTTTTATCATTATCAAGACGATGGTTCATAACATTCGGTATTCAGAGCATTGATCCTAGGGTTTTGCTGCTTGAAGTGAGTCATCTTGGCATTTTGGATATAACTTGTTTTTTGGGACGCTTCAGACAACATAATTCAGAGGTTAATTAGGAGACATATCAAGGTACCTCTGGTAAACATTTCAGGTTATGGGTTATTACACTTTCAGATATATAGCCTATGGAAGATGGGTTTTTGACTCATCCCGAATTCAATTTTAAACGAGTCATCTTAGGATTTTCATTATAACATTTTTTCTGGGAGGTTTCAAAAAGTGAAATTTTGTGAATATTGAGGAGACATGTCATAGTACATGTGGTAAAAATGTCAGGTTCTGGTTCAATATACTTTTGGAGATATAGTCCATGAAAGACAAGGTTTGTGGCTAATCTTGAAATCAATTATCTTGGCATTTTTGCTGTAATTTTTTTTAGCGAAGTTTCAGACTAAAATTTTCAGAACCCCGAGTTTTACATAGTGAAGTACACATGGAAAAAATTTCAGAGTTCAAATCACTATATTTTATGATATATTTATTGTGGAAATTAGGGTTTTTGCACAATTTATTTTCTAGAAATTTTAAGAACTTTTTCTGTGGTTAGCAAGCTCATTTTTATATTTTTTTAGAGACATCTTCCAACGTATTTAATTAGCACAGGATCTGTCATTAAGCAGCTAAAATCGCAGTTGGGGAAGAATACATGCAATAAATACACATGGTTTCACGTGGTTACTAGAAACACATTGTTTCATCCATTGGAAACCCTTGTAACCCATTATGGTACCTCTTCGAGTAGTATTGCATTAGATAGTACTTGTAGACAAAATATCACTTCCACATACCTTTGGGTATATAGGAACTCCCCTAGGTATACCTAAAACCAACCTTAGATAAAGTTGTTTGACCATCTTGTTGTTATAGTACTTCGAGAACAACACTTGGGGAGACCACTCTTTGGTACCTAGGTAGTTGGGTAGTATGGCTAAGGGCACAATTGAGCCTTCTTAGTTTCTTGAGGTATTATGTTGAGTATTATTGTTGGACCCTACACGTATATTAGAGAGCTATAACACATGGCACTCCCTTGTCCTTAGGACCCGATAACCTTTTTCCATGGTTCCAAAGAAAGATCCAAGACTTACTTCACTAAATAAACCTTTAGAAATCTCCTCCATGAATCAAGAAGAAAGATAAGACATATTTAGCTAGATTGGAAAGGTGGAAAAGAAGATGGTTGGGGTGGAAAACAAGATGGATGAGATGGAAAATAAGATGGATGAAAATAGGAAAGAGATGGAAAAGAAGATGGATGAAAATCAGGAGCATATGGAAAAAAAGATGTTAGAATTACAAAATTCCATGTCTTCCATGATCTTACATACTCTAGATGAGAGACTCCCTAAAGGAGATATCAAAATGCAAGGAAATCATGAAAAGGTAGAGGAAATACAGAATGAGTCCCAAAATCATGATTATTCATCACTTCAAGATCCACATCATCGAGGTTTCAATGCAACAACAATGAACTACTTCATTTCAAAGATCGATATGAGGAAGTTTGATGGTAAAGATCCTATAACATGGATATTCTAGATGGAACAATACTTTGATCTACACCAAGTGCCAAGCTTACAAAAGGTACCTATTGCATCTTTGTATTTAGAAAATGATTAATTTGTTTGGTATCAATGGCTTTGTGAAAGAAAAAATAATTTTATTATCACTTGGTCCATTTTTAGGGATGAATTGATATCACATTATGGGGATATTAAGAGCAACACATTTTTTAGTCAATCTATAAAACTTCAACAAAAAAGTTCAATTACATAGTGTTGATGATTAAAATTGCAACGAGGAATTTCGCCTGCAAAGTATTGCTAAAGCCCTATTATTTAAATTATGCTAATAATATAATACTAGTAGGTGGAACCCCCTTGTAGACTGGAGGCTCGAAAGATAGGCATATCACACATTTTTCTGCTGCTGTTTCGACGTTGCTTACACAATCCTATATGGTTGACAATGCAGTCTTGCGTTTTTTTTGGACATAATAACAGGTGGATGATGCATTTAATGAGATGTTTGTGCAATTCAAAGAATTATTCTTTATGTTATGGTGGCCATGTGTTTCAAGTTGTTATGATTTAACCATGTCACAAATCGTCTTGATCGACTACTTGGCCACATATATACAAGAAACATGTTAGTAACAACATAACCAAAACAAATGAAGGAAACTCATGAAAAAATCCTAAAAGGAAAAGACCTATGTTTGAGCTATGTTAAGGATTATATGCAAATGGAAAGGTAAAAGATGTTAGTGTTAGTCCTAACTATTATATGGTTGGTTAGTGGCTATGCGATTTTCATTTGATTTATTTTGGGCGCATATAACATTGCAATACATATGGTATGGCATAGAGCTTGGCAAGAGTTAACGCGTGAATTTTTTGGGTGGCGCACTGGGCAAGGAATATCATCGTATATTTCAATGGTTTGGAAATTGATTACATGGTTTAATGCATTGGTGAATGTTGGTTGTCTTGTACTTTGGAATTGAATATGATAGGAGATGGAAGTGACGTGCAGTGAATGCACGTCACTCCATACTCCCCCCATCGACCGTCACCCTAGTGTTGTTCCTTGTTGCATTTCGGTCTGTTGGTGGTTAAGCTCCACATTTCAAGCTTGGGAAGAAGAACGCTCGACCAACTCGCCCTTTTAAGCTCTCTGTTACAGGTATGGTTCTTTTTCACTCTATCCATGAATTATGCTCTGTGTATGAACAAATAATGGCTTAGTAATGCTTGGGTTTGTGTGCTCCTGAGAATTTCAACTGTGTAAATACTTGTTATTTCTCTCTGAGATGACTGTGTAATTGTTCGGATTGCAAGAAAAATAATTGGTTTTTGGTTGAGTTGTGCATTCATTGGTTGCTCTGTTGGTTGAAATCGTGGTGGGTCTCTGTGGATAATAAGTGAATTGATTATCCATCGCTCTGTATTAATGGTGGAGGGTTTCGCTCTGTGTATTATTGCTGGTTGCTTCCTCACAGTTATAACCCTATCCAGTCACATTCAGATTTTTATTTGGTTGTTGTGTATTTTTCATGCCAGAGTCATGGTCGTGGGCTCGTTCTCATTGTTTTGGCACCAAAGTATCTCAAGAATCGGTCTTAGGGTGGCCATAACGTTGATATATATGCTGTATGGTTGTGGGATGATATAAGTTATGCCTCGGTGTTAGATGTCCTCAACATTATTGTTGTCAAATGGTTCGGCTCTTAAGAAAGTAGACAGAGGTTATATCTTTGTGTGTTCTTGGTAATTGCCACTGTTCAATTGACATTCACTTCTCCTCCGCAAACGTAAAAAGCACTATGTGCATCGGTTTTTTCTACCCTACCCGTTGTTGTTTTCTATGTGGCTAACTATTGTTCCATTGCCCATACTAGGAGTTATAAGGAGACCCTGTGGCTTACCATTGTGTTTGTATCGAAAAGGTTTTTGCATGTGGTTGATATGTCTCTGAGGACCTCCAATTCTCTGTGCTATTGATGAATGGGCACGCTCTTAATTGTCTCTTTGTATTTGTTTTCGACAGAGTCCGATTTTTAACCTCCAACTGTTCTTGCTCCTTTCGGGCATTCTCTTGGTTGTCAAATATTGGTTTATCAAGTGGAGTGGTTATGGAATTTTTCTGTTGAGCCCCTATCTCGTCTTCCTATGATTAAATTGATCGAACAATTACAAATTGGGAACGAACAATAATATGCAGTTGAGGGCTGCCTCCTTTTTGTTATACTTCCATTCACTGTGTTCTTACAACATGGTCTTAATTGCAAATTGGAAACACCCGTGTGTTTTCTAGGCCCAATCAGGGTTATGGATAATTGCGGGTTTTATGGTGTCTGTGTGTATTTGGTTATGTTCACTATACATATATTATTGAATCATCGTGCATGTTATAAATGGTTGCATCGACAATGATGAGGCTCGGGTTTTATGTTGACTATGGTTTCATTGCAAAATCTTATTGGTTGATATGATGAAGAATATGTGTAATCATGCATGTTTTGTAAGTCTATTCGATTTGGAAAGGGACTTGTGTATATTTTAATTCGAGCAACTATTGTGAATTGGTAGGCAGTGGATGTTTACTATTATAGTGATGCATTATGGATAGAGGTTGAACTTATTGTTGTGTGTTTRTTTTTGAAAAAAAAAGGAAGGCAAAGAAATAAAAGATCAACAATTTCTTAACATTATCGTTGAATGGAAAGTTGTTTCGATTATGAGTATGATTGCACAGACTATTCTAAATTGAGAAGTTTTGGGAAATTTAAATGTTGGAACATTGAATAGTTTGATACACAATAATTKTTGATATGGTGTTAGTATTCTTTGTATTGATTTTAGTATAGAGTTATGTTTTACTTGATTTGTTTTATGAACAATATTCGTTATTTCCCTACCATTCTCTCACTTTTCCGCACATTACAAATCCCCTCACATTCCTAGATTCACTATTCACGCCTTGTTCTTAAAATTAAATTATAATTAAATGAAAACTCTGTATTATAACAGTTGAAGGATGGCACAAAGATGAGTTACAGTTGATATGTTTTGTTATTACAACACAGTTGATTGTTTGATTATTTGTTGAGCAATAACCATGATATATTCCCTTTCATTTTATCACTTTTCACTCAATAAAACCCCTCATATATCCCATAACCCTTATTCACCCCCTGCTCATTGACAATTATTAAACGATTTTTATGGATTGGATTGCATGAGTCTGATGTGTTGCTGAGCCAAACTTTGTTTCATATTTAAAGAGATGTCATGTATGGTTTGTTGAAGAAACTAGTTGCTAATAAATGTTGCATACATGAATGAGTTTCTTCAGCAGAGGAAGCCATGGCCAGAATAACAGGGGAAGAGGAAATTGGAACATGGGCCCTAGAAGGCCAAGGTTTTCGATACATTTTGATGTAGATCCACAAGAGTTGAACCAACTATTCCAAGCTAGGTTTTTCAACTAGATTGGACAAGGGGTGGTCCAACCTAGGACTAAAATTCCTCCTTTCCAACCCCCACATGTCCTTGGTATCCCAGTTCCCCCTCATATATCATTACAACTTGAAGTCCCTGAAAATGACAGATGGCAAGAGATTGTCCACCCGACAGTTTCCCAACATTGTGGCTAGCCCAATTTGTCTCTACCTGCTCCCCCTCCACCAGTTAACCTAATTTTCCAAGATGCCCCTGCGCACTCGCCTGTACAGTCTTCCCACGCAAGAAAGAGGCTAAAAACCAAATCCCACCATGCAGCTGATAAAGGAAAAGCTGTTGCTGCCCCCTCCTCTCCCTCAAGTGACTTTGCCAAATCCGTTTCATCCCGCATGCACTTCAGAGATGATTGCTCTCATGTTATTAGTGATATCATGCCTAAAGGCTCCACACAACCTAAGACAAATTCAGAGAAATCAAAAGGAGATAGTAGCAACAAAGGGAAAATTGCCTCCTAGACTGACAAACATGGTTTTTGAGTGTTTTTATTTATTGATTGTTGAGAATAGTTGACTGCTGAAGTTTTTGGACAACACACTATTTTTGGATATTATATATTTTGGATATGGTTTCAAATATAATTGATACTAATTTTCAAATTATGAGAATGATGATGGGAGCCACAAGGATGGATGTGTTTGATTGATTCACTAGTTGTGTTTATGTTTTTTAAGAAACTAAAAGGAGTCACAAGGGGTCCCACCTACTAGCTATTATTTATTAAAGACCCTTATTATTATTTTATTAAATTTTCCCCTAAACTAAAAGTTAGTTGAGTTTTAGTTAACTTAACTAAAAGAGGTAGTTTAACTACTTCAACTAATTTTGATTGCTTAAAGGCAAAAAAAGAAGGAGAAACAAGAGGATAATAGAATGAGAAAGCATACTAAGGTCTTCTCTTGAGTTTTATTGAGATAGTTCATTTTTCATTCATTCTTTAATTCATTGAAACCCTAATTCTCTTTTATGATAACAAGGTCCTATTGTAGACAACAAGATTAAGGCTGAATTACATCATTCAGAGATTTGTTTTTCAGAGGTGTTGATCTATCTTTGATAGTCTGTGTAGATTTTTTTGTTTGTTAATTAAATTTCATGACTGATAAAGGATATTGTGCAGAGTCGAGTGGGGAGCAATCTGTGGCAAGTTGATCCAGCTTTTAAAGTTCAATTTTTTACTTTCTGTCATAAGTCCTTTTGTATGGTTTTCATCGGGGACATATAAGTTTGACTTTGGTCCAAACTTCCTCAGGGAATTTTGTAAATAGAATAATTCTTTTGATTAATTGGAATGAAATAAGCGATTTCTTTCTGTCTCATATGTCTTAATTATTGACTTGGTATTTTTGCTTCTATCTCTACATTTACTTTTGCATCTGTTATATTAAGAAAATTACATAAATATTGAAAATTTCAGCAATTTTTTATTTATAAGAAAATCAGCCTAAGCCCTTGTAACCAATACTTGTGGATTAGGAGACAATTCTTGAGGCTATAAACATAGGGTGATATTCCTGGCTATCTTGTTTTAGCCAAGCAAGATCTGAAAATGCTTGAGAAAGATCATTTCATATCTTTTCCTCAACACATAGGACATTCAACAATTTCATAAGATTAGTCTCATGGTGAAGAAAATTCCTGAGGATAATTTGTTAGATATTTTTATGGACACTTTAAATGAGAACATTCAACATGAGGTGCATTTTTTCGAACCTAAATCCCTAGAGAAAGCTTTCAGTATGGCAAGGAAAGTGGAAACCAAAAATATGACTACTAGAAGGGTGGCCACTAGCAACTATAGAGAGCACGATGTTCTGTCTCCTAAAGTCTTTCAATTGACAAAGCTAACACAAAAAATGGATGAAAGAAGAGAAAAGGGACAATGTTTCAATTATGACAATAAGTACTGTAAGGGGCATAAATGCAGTGAGAATAAATTATTCTATATAGACTGTTAAGAGTAAGAAGATCGAGAATTGGAACCATCACAATATCAATATCTAGAAGAGACTACTCCAACAATTTCTTGTCATGCATTGGACGACATCAATACTCCACAAACCCGCAAGATACAAGGATACAACAAAAAGAAAAAGGTAATAATGTTGATTGATTCTGGTAGTACCTATAACTTCATCAATTACAAATTGGCAAAATATCTCAATTGCTTTCTATTTCCAACACTAGAGTTTCAAGTGATGATTGCAGATGGAGGTACCATAAATTGTTTGGGGAAGTGCCATAGTATTAAATTCAACATGGGGGAGTATTTTTTGGATATTTCCATGATTTCCATCCAAATGGGTGGTGTTGATGTTGTATTAGGGGTCTAATGGTTGCAATAATGAGAAYGATGGTTCTTAATTTTCAAGATATTTTCATCAGTTTTTCCTCAGAAAGAAAGGAAATTGAACTTAGAGGTATCCAGTGGAAACCCTCTAAGGTGATAAKYTCTAATAGCATGACAAAATTACTCAAAAAAGTATACCACAGTGTAATTGCACAATTTTGCTCACTAGATGTTCAAACATCTATATTCTCTCCTCCAATGGATCTCCAAATGGTTAACACCAACCATTCCAAATCATTTGGAGAGATGCCTAAGGATCTTCTACCTACTCGAGATCATGATCATGCTATTCATTTGCAAGCTAGAAGTGTACCACCTAGCATTAGGCCTTACAAGTATCCATATGCATATAATAGTGAGATTGAGCGTATGATCCAATAAATGTTAGAGGTTGGCATCATTCAACCTAGTCAAAGTTCTTTCTCTTCACCAATAGTGATGGTTACTAAGAAGGATGGTTCATGGCATATGTGTCTAGATTATAGACAACTCAACAAAATGACCATCAAAGATAAGTTTCCTATTTTTGTCATTGATGAATTATTAGATGAATTTCATGGAGATAAATTCTTTGCTAAGTTGGATCTTCATTCAGATATCATCAAATCAGAATGAGGCAGGAAGACATTCCCAAAATAGCCTTTAGAACACATGAAGGTCATTATGAGGTTTTGGTTATGCCATTTGGACTTACTAATGCACCTTCAACATTTCAAAGTTTGATGAATTTTGTTTTCAAACTAAAAAATTTGTGTTAGTATTTTCTGATGACATACTAATCTACAACAAATGATGGGAAGAGCATGTACAACATGTTGGTAGAGTATTACAACTTTTGGAAGAGCAACAAATTTATGCAAATCCTTCTAAGTGTTCCTTTGGGGTTCAGGAAGTAGAATATTTGGGTCATACTGTATCTGATGAAGGTGTAAAAAACACAATTACCGACTTAACGAGAGCTGTGACCTCAAAGAGAGAACTCTAGCCCTTAAAACCCATATTTTTGTATAAAAAACATGAAAATCAACCCCCAAATAAAAAAGTGGTTCTACCAGTAGCACCATTTTTTCTAACGGGGTCAAAATTACAACATTTTTCAAACATGGCATTCAAAACTCATACAGTAGCTCATAAAATGTTAAAATCAACACCTAAATAAAAAAAATGATGTTATCGAAAACAAAATGTTTTTTCAAAACATTAAAATTATAGATAATTTGAACTCTGATTCTTAACAGTTGGTACCATTAAAACCAAAACCTCAAAATCAACCATCAAATTGAAAATTACTACTACCAGTAGCACCCATGCAAAAATTGGGTATTAAAATGACAATTTTTTTTAAAGCAATAAAAGAAATCATCATTACTGTAAACAAAATCATAAAATCAACCCTTAAATGCTTAGTTTTAAAATCTTAGTTTATCACTCCAAGCATAAGATACTACACAATGCCATGAAAATATCACTCTATACTTTAAAAATTGAACATCACTTTTTAATATTTTTTAACTTTTAATAAAAACAGTAAATACAAGTTACATTGAATGAAACATAAATTCTTTCTTAAAAGTATTGTTATATTGTCCATATTCAAAACATATGAGCTAAGAAATTTTATTATATTCTCCATAATCAAACATATAATTCATAAAACATAGAAATGATTCATAATTTCATGTAAGATCATATGTAAGTTAAATGCTCATTTCTAGTTACCATACAAACATCATATGGATAAAAAATACATAAAATGTTTCGTACACTTATTCAGATTGACTCATGGATTCTGAAATACCATTAGAGTCTACATTGTCTTCAGATGAATGATTGGATGAATATGTAGATGATGCATACTCTTCTCTATTGTCGATGAATGCGCCGTTTGAGTCTACATGCATGCCCAACATTTCAGATATCAAAAGCCTTTTAGATCTACAACTAGGTTCAACAATCTCCCATCTTGTAGTTATTTATTGTGGAAACAACCTCCCGATAATCTTTGTTTTCCTGGAGCGAAGAGTTCCTCTCTTTGTAAACTTGAAGTCAAACAAGTATGTCAACATCCTTTAATTTTAAGAGGTCAGTGCGACGATGAGTTGTATTTTGACCCTTTCTTTTTCTTTTTTCTATTGACATGTTTCTCAACCACCATCTCTGGCTTGTATACACCATTGAATGAGTCTGTACGTGTTTCATACCAATCCACTTCAATTGCTACAACATCTTCATTTTCTTTGTCAATCTTTATAACCTTTGCAATCCATAATGGGTAACCATGTGGATCTTTGGTCATGTTAGTCCCTAAAGTTGTCATTGACTGCTAAGGGCAAGCTAGGGCATCTCAGTTATTGCAATGGTTTTATGTTTGTAGGTCTTTTTTAGGTTTTGGATTGGTTTATAAGTCAAGTAGGGAATGAAAAGGACAATAAGAGTTTTTGGTTACAAAATCAAGTTTCCACTACACATACTTAGTCAATGGTTTTCAATTTGATGATAGCAATAAAAGAAAGAAACTGTAAGTTCACAATTTGTTTACTCACAAAAAATTCCCGATCCTAAATATCATTCAGAAACACGAATAAAATACTTGAATACAATTCCTGTAGCAAATAAGCAATCAACAAAGTCTTTACTGGCTTTCAAATACTAACAAGGTACATCAAATGCTTTGCAAAGACATATATGCATTCAAGTAAGAAAAGAAAGAATGTAAGACATGATAATGTAGTCTAACCATCAAATAACCTTTTCCATTGAGTATATTATGAAGTAGGGTCAAAACTTTACAATCAGAGACAACATGTCTTTAACACCACTAAACTCGAACCCCTCACTTTGCCAACATATTTCCTATTTATGCTTAGAGTTGGTTTCAATAGATTCTGAAATCTAGATATAGTTCTGATTCTTTTCTAACATATAGGAATCATATTCCATTACATTGATTGCATTACACTTCAAAAAATCTAGTCTTTAGAAAAAATGACTCGATTTCTAAGACTAAATCATAATCTCAATAATATTCTGATCCTGTAAAATAGAGGCTTATTGCAACTGCTTTAGGTAGACGTGTTGAGAACTTGATCTTTAAATCTACACCTGGATTTGGAATTTTCTTGCTTCAAATTGGTCTTGAGTACTACATCGCTCCAATAAAGATTGATATTCATTTTCCCGACCTTGTTGGAAAGTTCACATTGCTCTTTATTCTTTTCTTTCAACTTTTCAACCTTGTCTTGCAGTTTGCCTTTCCAAAACTCAAGTGCTTGCTTTTCAAACTTTAATTCCTTGATCATTGTATGAAACTTTTTAATCTTTTTCTTTTTAGTTGTATCCCTTGTTTCTGCTCTACATCCGCCATAGTCTTCCTCAGGTGCAGGCCTGTTGAGATCAATGGAAATTTTGGGCTTCCTGGACCTCATTCTATATCTAGGTTCATTTGAGGGTGACTCTTTAATGATTTCCTTCTCTACATATTTAGAAAAAAATTGTATTTCTTGTGTATCTACCTCTAACAATTCATACATTTCTGGAACATAGGTAGGGTCTAGCTCCATTTTATCCCCTAAATGAGAAGATACTATGTCAGGTTCTAACAATAGTTTCTTTCCCTTTCTAGTCTTCTTTGGAACCAAATCGGTTACCTCCTCATCTAAGATAATTAAATTATCTTCCTTAAGAGAGGGTTTAAAAATAACTTTGGAATTCAGCCTTAACTTGTTTGTTGGTCTAGTCTTGGGCCTACTGGGATAAGTTAGAGGCTGCTTGCCTTTACCTCTTTTACTTTGTTTTACTTGTGGATTTTTTTCAACATGTCTGTTATTGGTTTTTTCATCAAGATCAAATTTAACTTCTGGAAACTGCTCGATCTTCTGCTTAGTCATTCTCCTTGTATATACCTTGTCAAAACCTGTAAATTCCTGTTTAGAGGCAGAGGATTCAGGCTCCATATTGATTTATTCTTCTTGTTGAAATTCATTTTTTATTTTACTTGATCTAGTTCGTCTAGCCATATGGGAGACTTCCTTTAGTTTTGCAGAGATTTTTGAATTACTTCCTTTCCCTTTTGAAGCTTTATGTCTCTCTTGTTTTGCATCTTGTTCATCCAACCCTAAAGAGATCAATAACTACCTCCAAGTCAGTTGAACCTCCCTTAATGCATACATAACCAACATTTTGATCAAACCTTGATGAAATAAACTCTTATGGGAAGTTTGAGGATGATTCTGTACTCTCTAAGACATTTTGGTCAAAATTTTTAACATGTAAAAAGACAAACTCATCTCTATGTCTCCATTTAGATGCATCAAAATTCTCATATGATAATGATAAGCATAAGAAAATCTTCCCTCACCTGTTATATACCTCTGGACTATTGTAAAAACTTCTCGCCATTCTTCCTTTAACCATTTATTAGGTATCCCTTGACTCTAGTCAGGATCATGGTGTTCTAGTAGCAAAAATTTCTTGTACAAGTCTATAGACAACTCAATTCTTCCACCATCTCTCACCCTACATAGGTAAGTGAAATGCTACCCCAATTGAGTGTTCTGTAACATAGATTAATACTCTTCCCACCTGAGTTTTAAAACCATCAAAGTTTTGGGCAAACAACATTGAAACCTCCTCATGGTAACCCTGGAAATTACAACAGAATTCGTACCAACCTGCATTTATGAATTTTTTCATGATCTCAAGATATGCTTCCAACAATTCGCCTCCTATTGGTTCCAAATGGCTAACCTAACCACTTTTCTTCGGAGCCATCACACTGCCTGTGATTTCTGTCAAAATGCTAGGGTTTCAAAGTCGGGCTTAAGAATTCCCGCACATACCACTGATATGGAAAGATTCCTTCGGATGCAAAATGTTGTTAGGCTCCTGATCTAGTTATACAAATTCATTTTCAAAATTAAATCATCACTCTAAATGCTTCAGATTTTGACCCAAAACCCAACTTCAGTGGATGCATTAACATGAACATACTTGTTTTGTTTAAATGATATCCCTATATTGAATCATCATTTGATAATAGTCACCACTGCTACATGATTCTCTGCATGATCTTCTGGATACTCTTGTGACAATTAACATGATTTTCAGGACCAAGACACGTTAAAAAATGACGGGTTTAGGCGCTACAAGAATGACGACATTCTTATAGCGATTCTGTCTCTATTTAAGCTTAAGAAAAAATTAAAACTTGACTAGAAATTCTGATGGGACATACTCAAACCATGTAAATATTCAAATCTATCTCACTAAAAGCATATGAAAATAAACTCAAGCAAAGAAAAAAACACCCAAAATCATAAAAGAGAAGTGAACATGGAACTTGTTACAAACAAGTGTATAGTGAGGCATGGTTTTTTGGTATTGAGAAGATAGGAATGAATTTATCAATAACATATGATAAAATCAAGGGTAAGAGGTTATAGTTTGACCAATTACTAACATGTTGCTAAGACTGCAATCATGCTACCCTATTTAATATCATGCACTGAACCCCTGTAAAGGTCTTCCTTGGATTCATGTTGTGCACATGATCTCCGAGAACCAATATACATTTCTCTTTCCTTTGCTTGTGTAAATTCAACAACACCTTGAGATTCTTGTTGTTCAACAATGTTTCTTTCTTTGGATTCATTTGACATATTTTGTGGCCAATGAAACATAATCTTCAAAAATGTATCTTCATTTGTTGAGCTTGAAATTATGTCACTTTGACCATTGAAAAAAGACTCCCACCAAACAGAATCAACAACATCAAAGTACTCATATGTATCTTTAATGGATTTTTTATTTCTTCCAGGCATTCAAAATAATCTACATCTCTATTACACCTCCGTGCATTATGGATTTCAACCACTGATTGTAATAAAAATAACTTTGATGCAAATATTGGACGATCTAGAATGAATTTAAAAAATGCTAAACCTGATGAAGGCCCCCATTCTGCAGTAGTTGAACACTGCTTTCCCCATATAAGTGTTTTCCCATCAATTTTTTTGAAACAAAATTGATGTTGGAAGCTAATGCCATTAAGTTTCTCAATACATTTTTCTTCACCATACGATCTCTGAATAAATCTTCACATGTCAACAATTTCTTCTAATATATAAAAAACAGGTTATGGAATGCATGATTTCTTAATACATTCAATTAAGGATGGTAGGCTTCCAACATTTTCCATCTTCAATGTTACTAAAAAATGACTAAATGTTTGATCAATATGATCATGAGTGTGTCCAACAAGAAGGAAACCAACTTTCACCTTTTGAAACATTCCCAGTTGAACAAGCATGCTTAGATATCCAAACACAATTTGATTTTTGTTTTCACGACTAGTGTTGTCTAACTGTAGATATAGAACTTGAGGAAGATTGTCAAACCAGTGAGTGAGCATGTGATGAATTATGGTGATGTTCAAATTTGCATCATTATGAATTATTAGAGCTGTGAAGTAAAGCCTTGGACACATTTTCCATTAAAAACTATACAACCAACCAAGTAAAATTGAATGAAATTCTCTTCTTGTAAATTTTTTGGTGTACGGACAAAATGTGGTAGAAGTGTTTTCTTCTGGTCTATGCCATCAATTATCATACCTAAATATTTGTTTGGAGCATCATAATACTTCTTCTGATGTTTGTACAACTTTTTCCTTTCACTTGATTGTTGATTTCGATGTTCTTGAAGTGCTTTGACTATGGAATCTGCACATGCCATAAAATGAAAATATTAATAATATGTTTTCATAGTTGATAACTATCCACTTTAAAAAAAAAAAATAGTAAATACATACCTCTTTCTACCCCTTTAGATTGATCTCTTCTTGATTTAAGAGTATCACATGTATTGCAAACCCCGATCCTTGAATTTTTAGGAATACAAACATTGTTGAATTGTTTCTTCCATATCCTTGTAAAATATGCATATGTAATAAAATTACCATTTCCTTCAACACCTTCATCATATTCTTTGTACAAGTTGTAGATTTCCCTCCTTGAGAAATTATCTAGAATATGTATTGTGTCTCTATCTGTAATACACTCTCCATGTTTGGAAAATAAGTCACACATCAATGACAATATAGTGTTTTTAATGATCCACTCTCTCGTCCATGATGTACCTTTGAAAAAAATGCAGGATCGTTTTCCAACCTTGTTTGGATTTTTGATAAACGAAGATTACCAATTGAGTGAATCTTTTTGAAAGTCTTTCTGCAAAGTAAAAGATTCCCAATGCAATAATCATATCCTGTCTTGTTGGATATCATGCACCCCATTAAATATGAATTTTGCATGTTCTTATTCATTGAAAAACATGTCTTCCTTTTATTCAAGGCATACATGTAGTCCATGTTTTTCAAACAATTCTTTTGACAACAGTCACTTGAAATCAAATCACTTATTGAAACCGATTTAGTGAGAAATTATTTCCTAGACCTTGTATAACTAGAATGATTTGGATTGATATAAAAAGGTCTAGTCTTGGTCCTAAACATAATGTTTCTTTGCAATGTATCCACTATTTCATCATCCTCACTAGAAGGAATTTCCTCATCACTAGAGAGAATATCAAACAAAACATTGTCAGGAGACCGAACAAGAGAATGTCGATCACCTTGATTTGTTGCAGCTGAATGATTAAGAACATGATCTTCATTCCTAGGCCCATCATAATCTTCATTTATAATCTCGTTGATAAGAGGAATACCAAACTCACTAGAAAAATAATTACCATCCTCACCAATGTCATTGGACTTTCCATGAAAATATTCACTTGAAGGAAAATCATTATCACCTTTAAGACTATCAATTCCATTAAACTCTTCTCTAACAAGAAGGTCTTCATCATCAACAACACCATCATCAGTGCCTCTAAAATATTCGCATGGATGAAAAACATCATCATCACCATTGGTGCCTTTAAATTTTCCACCATTGACATAATCATCTTCACTACTTTTAAAATTCCCACTTGAGGGAAATTATTCATCATCCTCATGAGTGCCTTCAAAATCCTTACTTGGAGGAAAATTTTCATCATCGTCATCGGTACCTTGAAAATTCTCACTTGGAGGAAAATCATCATCAACATTGTTACCTTTAAATTCCCCACTTGAGAAAGAGTGTCCATGATTGACATAATCATCTTCACTACTTTTAAAATCCCCACTTGAGGGAAATTCTTCATCATCCTACTTAGTGTCTTGAAAATATTCACTTGGAAGAAAATCTTCATCTGTATCTTGAAAATCCTCACTTGGAGGAAAATCATCATCATAAACATTGATGCCTTTAAATTTCCCACTCGGGAAAGAGTGTCCACCATTGGCATAATCATCTTCACTACTTTTATAATCCCCACTTGAGGGAAATTCTTCATCATCCTCGTTACTTCCTTGAAAATCCTCAATTGAAGGAAAATCTTTATCATCCTCATTAGTACCTTGAGAATGCTCCCTTGGAGAAAAATCATCATTATCATCAACATTGTTGCCTTTAAATTCTCCACTCGGGAAAGAGTGTCCACCATTGGCATAATCATATTCACTACTTTTAAAATCCCCACTTGAGGGAAATTATTCATCATCCTTGCTAGTGCCTTGAAAATTCTCACTTGGAGGAAAATCTTCATCATTCTCATCAGTACCTTGAAAATCCTCACTTGGAGGAAAATCTTCATCACCAACATTTCTACCTATAATTCCCCACTCGAGAAAGAGTGACCACCATTGGCATAATCATCTTCACTACTTTTAAAATTCCCACTTGAGGGAAATTCTTCATCATCCTCATTAGTGCCTTGGAAATCGTCACCTGGAGGAAAATATTCATCAGTACCTTGGAAATCATCACTTGGAGGAAAATTATCATCCCAATCATTTAGCCTGTGATCAAAGTCTCCACTTCAACCTACATTTTGATTATTTTCAATATTATTAAACTGTTGAACAGATTGATCACCATCATATTCCTCCTCTTTATCATTGGTGCCTTCAAAGTCCTTTGATTTAGGAATTTTTTGAGGAACATGCTGAATAACATTGCTTGCACTATGATCAAACTTTTGACTAGATGGAAAATACGATGCTTCAATTACATTACAAGCATTCCCATCGTATTTTCTAGTCCCAAAAGAAGATATATGCGAACAATTTGTTGATGTCTCAGAAATAAAATCTTCTTTATCTAACGAAGCCATCATTTCTCACTAAGAACATAGAATGATACAAATGATCACCCTCCCAATGACAATCATATAACTTGCAGAATGAACTTTTCCCTTGAAAATTTCCCTCGAAAATATTCCCTCCAAAATTGCCCCCTCAAGTTTTTCCCTCCAAAATTCCCAACCAATTTTTTCCTTCTATTATTTTCTCTTCAAAATTAAAAACAAATTTTACTCTATTAATTTGTTATTTATTTGTTAATTACAATATTTTTCATGTTTGTTTATTTATCCCACATTCATTAAACTTAGCAATGTTCCATTTAATTTTAGGTATATATGTACACAATCTTCTTCTTTTTTTATTTATCCCACATTTGTTACACTTAACAATAATTTATATAATCTTTGTTATATACACAAAGTCTTGTTTTGTCTTTTTACATTGCGTTAAATATTGGGCAACATTCCTTAAATAGTTTGGAGAAATCTACAAGGCAGAAACATCAAGAAGACATTCGAGGAGAATCTAGCATTTCAAAGGTTAATTATTTTTTAAATTCTTACCATTTACCAAAAAAACAATTATAAGATCATTTTTGAATCACATGCTATTTTTTCATGTGAAAATTATGTAACATCCCGCTCTATCGAGCACAATTTTTTGACTTATTATTTGAGGACACTTGCGTGCAAGAGATCTGGTTATGGAACATTTCAACTTCATTTCGATTATGTATTATACATGATGATGATGATGTGTTGTGACTTATTTTTAAATTGATATATATGTATTGGCAAATGCTATTGATGAGTTTTCTTGGGTGTGCAAGACACATGACATATTATGAATGCTGATGGCATCAATGGACTTCCTTTGACTCCAGATTGAGTCAGGGAGTGGATTGTATTTTTGTTTGAGTATTTCATTTGCATATGACATATGATTGATTATAGTATGATATATGTATATGGATAATTGAAAGTGTTTTTGCCAATGATGCAAGCCGATGATGCTTGATAATCCGAATCACATAAGGAGTAGAGGGGCCATGCATAGAAACAAGATATTGAGGGAGAGGTGTGGCAACGTCCCTGTCACAACCTACTAGCACTCCCATCATGGCTTGAATGGTAGGTTAACGATTACCTAGTTTGAGATGTCCACGATGTTGTGAGGGAGGACTAAGACAGTCACTCACGAAGATTTCTAAGGATCATGCAATAAGGTGGAGTCATTATTCCTCAGAAGCCCTTAGTCTCTCACAAGGTTGTTGGCTCTCGACCAAATTTTGGAGAACCTTGGTTGTGTTTGACCATTTTTGGGACTTCGACAGGCTGGTCGAAGACAAAGCGCCAGGCTAAGCGAAGATCGTGGAATCTCACCCCCTTTTGTTGGATTTTTGGGTTTAGGGCTTATGTAACGGGTATGGGATGTCGACCCATGGGTCTTACCCCTGTTTAGGCCCCTTTTGTAAAGTATAAATAAGTAGCTTGGCAATGTAAGTAGGCGGGTGATAAGAAGTTGTAAGCCAGTGAGCTAAGTGCAAATAGTTGTAAATGCTTTGTGCATACTGTGTGTTGAGAACTTGCAGAGCTAAGTGCAAGTGACTGTAAGAAGGCTCTGTGTTGTGCCAAGCTCGGGGAAGGAGGATCTGGCGAGGTGCACGCAAATCTCCTGTCCTATGTGAATTTGGTTTTGTGGCTCTGTGCATTGAAAGAATATAATAAAGAGACGAAGAGTTGGTGAACATAGCCCGACGCTGGGGGTGCACCACGTATATCTTGTGTTGTGATTGCTTTGTGTCATTGATGTGATTTATGCTTAGTGATGAATCTTTATGTATGTTAGATGCATCTGTTATAGTATCTTAGTGCTTAATAACTTGTATGAATGCTAGATCTGTTGATGCTATGTGCTAAATGGTCAAATATGCTTAGATCTTGTTGAATACTCACTTTTCTGTAATTAGGGTTTTACCTGCGATGTGAATAAAGGGTTAAAGACTAATGAATATTAACTGCTAAGTGCTCTGTTAAAGCATCGTAATCGCAAATCTGTGTCCCAGCTAGGTTGTATACACTTGAGTCCTGCAACCCCCCCTGCCTCTACCTTGGGTGAGACTTCATCTGCTTCGTAGGTGTTGTCGAAAGGGCCGATAGTCAGGGTTTTCTTGGTGCACTGTTGAAGCATTGAACCCCGGGTCTACCCCTGTGCCAACAAATGGTTTCATTGCAGACTGTGATCATGGTAGATGATATTGACCTCATCATCACCGCTGTATCAGATACCTCAGAGGACATTTTGCAGCGAAGCGAAGAAAAACAGGTGACAATGTTTGACAGGATCGAGGCAGAGCTCAAAGGGGTACAACATGATATTTATTCGAGCCACGCAATATCTACTGCACCGTTGTTAGCAGGGGACATAGAAGTAGAAAATGAGCCTACCCAGCTATGCAGATTAGCAGATTCGACAGAGGCTCGCCTTCGTCGGGTCCAGGAGGAAAAGGAGCAGGCCACATAGGCATTAAAGAAAGCAAAATAAGAAGCCCTAGAGAAATGTTGGGTTGCATAGAAAGAGAAAGATGGCCTCCAGACGAAGTTTGTAGAGGATAAAGCACAGATCTAGAAGGAAAAAGAGCAGCTGCTCGCAGAGCAGATTGGAGTTAAAGAAGCAGTCACCAGAGCACTTCGCTCTGTGCCGGGCCTCACACAGATAGAAGAAGACACAATGGAGAGTCAAGTGGAGAAGATCGTTGAAGTTATTCAACAACTTCAAGAAAGAGTGGCAGAATTAGAACTGTAAGCCATGCTAAGCACTCCGCAGGAAGTGCGAGATCGAAGGGAAGAAACTGCTCAGAGCGTAGTCAAAAGAATCAAGGAATTGGCCTTAGAATGCATACAATTAAGCAGTTGAAGTGCACATACCTATGAGCACCTTGCAGAGGAACCATAACTAAAGACATTGGAGTCATAGCTCCAGGAGGAAAAGCAACAAGCAACAATAGTACAATTACAGTTGAAGCCACTGTCAGCAGTCGAGAGGATGAAAAGGTTCCAGGAACAACACATCGTTCAACAAAAGGTCCATGTCATCCAGAGTAAAGCCATGGAAGTGACCCAGAGGCTACAACTAGTGCAGGATGAAGCCTACACACTTTTTGAGGAGATTGAGGGACAAGGTGCACAACTAGAACAAGTAGTCACCATGGTGGAACAACGATTGGAAGGACCGGTGACCGGGAAAGTCATTCAAGAGTTCACCGAGCAGGAGGCTTTGGCAAAGAAGCATGTCGAAGCATCTCTAGCCAAGCTCGAGGCATTCAAAGCAGAGTTGCCCTGATCAAAGTGACTCGAGACAAGTCATAGGTGAATGTTGGGGGCCTATTGGCCCTCGACCAAGTTTTGGAGAACCTTGGTCATGTTTGACCATTTTTGGGACTTCAACAGGCTGGTCGAAAACAAAGCGCCAGGCAAAGTGGGGATTGCGGGATCTCACCCCTTTTTGTGTGATTTTTGGGTTTAGGGATTATGTAACGGGTATGGGATGTCGGCCCATGGGTCTTACCCATGTTTAGGCCCCTTTTGTAAAGTATAAATAAGTAGCTTGGCGATGTAAGTAGGCGGGTTCTAAGAAGTTGTAAGCCAGTGAGCTAAGTGCAAATAGTTGTAAATGCTTTGTGCATACTGTGTGTTGAGAACTTGCAAAGCTAAGTGCAAGTGATTGTAAGAAGGCTCTGTGCTGTGCCAAGATCGGGGAAGGAGGATCTGGCGAGGTGCGCGTAGATATCCTGTCCTATGTGGAGTTGGTTTTGTGGCTCTGTGCATTAAAAGAAGATAATAAAGAGAAGAAGACTTGGTGGACGTAGCCCCACGCTGGGGGTGAACCACATATATCATGTGTTGTGATTGCTTTGTGTCATTGATGTGATTTATGGTTAGTGATGAATCTTTATGTATGTTAGATGCATATGTTATAGTAGCTTAGTGCTTAATAACTTGGATGAATGCTATATCTATTGATGCTATTTGCTAAATGGTCAGATATGCTTAGATCTTGTTGAATACTACACTGTTATGTAATTAGGGTTTTACCTACGATGTGGATAAAGGGTTAAAGACTAATGAATATTACCTTCTAAGTGCTCTGTTAAAGCATTGTGATCACATATCTGTGTCCCATCTAGGTTGTAGACACTTGATTCCTGCAACCCCCCTGCCTCTACCTTGGGTGAGATTTCATCTGCTTCACAAGTGTTGCTGAAAGGGTTGGTAGTTAGGGTTTTGTTGGTGCATTGTTGAAGCATTGAACCCTGGGTCTGCCTCTATGCCAACAAAGGTCGACCAAGTGGAGTGTGACTCCAAGGGTCAGACAACTTCCAAAACCAGTCAAAAAGGTGAGTGACACCCTTGGAGCATAGAGGTGCGTATTGAAGGGCACGTCGCGTAATTAAAAAAAAAAACTTGAGTCAATAAATCTAGGTGACCTAGAAAACATTAAATAGATTAGACCTTGTCGGATTAACTTGTTAATTAAATAGTAAATTTATTAATTATAAAACCAAATAAAAGCCTAAACTTGAATCTAAGACTAAAATTAAATATTAAATAAGTTAAAAGAATAGAGATAAATCAAATTAAGGAAAAATGTGATTAAAAATCTAAAGATTGGATAAAATGCACATGTGTGCATGAAATTAATAATTTGGATATTTTAAATTAGAAGAAATAATAATACGAGACTATAAGAGTACACTTGGAAGAGAATCTTGAGTCAACCTACCTCTAGTCTAACTAGAAGAAGACTCCTAATCCAACTCAAACTAAGAACCAGTTAGGAGACACTCATTAAATGAGAATCTAGGGAATAAAGGGACAACTAAGAGCAAAAATAGGAACACTTAGAGAGTGTGAGGGAAATTGACTTTTTAAATAAAATAAAATGTGTAATTACTTGTGCAACTTGGGGAGAGTATGAAAAGTGTGTGGGTGAATAATCCTAATTTATTTAATTAAAAATTTAATTAAATTGTGCATGTGGACATGTGTCAGTGAGGAAACTTCTATAAAACAAATGGTGTAGAGGAGAGTTGGGGGAATGTGGATTTTTGGTAAGGTTATGCTGCCAAAATTTGTTTTGACTGTGTTTTACTTGTGAGAGTTGGGATACCAAGATTAAATAAGAGTGGAAGCTCTTCCTTACGAGGCAAGACTTGGAGCTTTTGTTGTTTGATTTCTTGTGTGTGGCCCCTTTGCATCTTGGGGGGCTAAGGGGGAAGAGGAGTACCCCTAGCGTTGGTTGGGAGGTACCAATGAAGTCCAGGGATTAGAAGGTGGAAGCAAGGAGGACATCAAAAAGGTTCCAAGCTAAAAAACATCATATACAATCAATCTTTGGTTACGATAATTAATATTTCTTGTAATTTTGTTTTTTATGGAACATGTAATGTGAGTGAGTATGTAGTGAACACTCAATATGATCAATACAATATTTTTTCAATTTATGTACAATTTACTGTCACGATTGATAAAATGGATTGAATCCACTTGTCTGTGATTTTAGATAAGTAGTATAATTATGTATATAATTATTTTTAAAATAAATTTTCTTATTGGATCATGCTCCTTACTTAACATAAGCCAGACGATTTTCTGAGCATTCAAATGCACAAATGGAATTGCTCGAGAATCGCTTCAGTATAACTCCTTTGTGAGCATTAGAATTTCCACACTTACCTCCTGTCTATCACTCCCTTACATTTGATAAAACCTTAGTGTTGGCCCAATTTTGTATATATATATTCTTCTCATTTGATGATCTTCAGTCATAGCCTTGCTGCGCGGAATTCACCTTCTACCTCCAAATGATATGATTTGTTAAATTAGTTTTGGATCAAAATTTTTAAGGGAGTAATCCTATTATGTATCTGTCTTCAATTGTATTAATAAAAATTGAACCATATTTTTAGCTACAGTTGGAGATCTGTCAGAATTGGGAAAGGATTCGGTTGTAGAACCTCTTCGCAATAGGATTGTTCCTTGGTATGTCTAGTGAATACCTCTTTTGTTAGGAGAGGTGGTTTGTATGAACACCATTGGTCATCCTATCACTATATTTTAGCTGTGTGTCCTTGTACGTTTCCAGAGTCGAATTCGTACTGGAATTTATCCTTTCAAGATATAACGCTCTCGCGAGTTATGGGTAAAGTGTAGGGTCAGATACAACTCTCTGTTACCTCAAAGGCTTCAAAAGGAGGCATTTTGCAGAGTTGTACGCTTCCAATGGAATTTTCTTTTTCAATCACTTTGTTATTAAATATATTGCAAGTATGGTTGCAGACATCTTACGATAATCTCCTACCTTATTCTTTCCTCTTGGTTGAAGAATCACCAGTACTACACTGCATTTATTGTGGTCGTCTAGTCTTTTCCTTTGTGGCATCTATTTTTTTGATTGGTAAATATCCCTTCCACAACTGAGATCGAAGGGATGGACTTACTCAATGAAGAATTATCCCTAAGTATCACTTACAACCATTGTTGCACAATCACGTCTTTCCGAAAGAAAATATGACTCGGAGAGGTCTCTCTGACACTAAGATCTATTTTCTCAAGGGCCTTAGCATCCTATTAATTTTTTGGATTTTATAGTACTCTTACCTAATCTAGGGTGGAGGGATGTTGTTTTCTTGTTTCATCAACTGGATCTCTCGGGATTTTCTTGGCACTCTTTAATTTGAAGATTGTATTTCACCAAGTAAAAACTTACTGATTAGACCCAGGTCTTTATCAAGATTATGACGTGGAAGATGTTGATATTATGGTAATTGCAGGAGGTATTAACCTCCATTTGTGACCTTTGATGAGATTGGAATATTCCGGAAGCAAGAAAATACTTGGACATGACCCTAGAAGAGAAGTTGGCTAAAGAAAATATTTTATATTAAGTATTTGGTACCCAGAAAGAGAAGTCGACCCAGATAGCTTGGAAAAAGCAGTATAAATATAGGATGCTAGTTCTCATTTGAGACAGACATCTCAGAATTGCAGAAATCCACTTGTGCGCACTGCAAAAGTCTAGTAGTGCGCAAGTCTGGGGAGTAGCTGCAGCTGCAGCTGCAGTCCTGCAATCTGCATTTTCGATTTTTCTGGGTTGGACTCTCTGATCAATTTTGGTTATCTTTTCTTGGTGCATTATCCTTGGTTGGATATTGATTTTATACCGAAAATATTCTCCCTTTCAAGGTCAAGGTGCTCGGGGGTGGAATTAGTGCCTATGGTTGGGTGACAATATCGCTATATTGTCTATGGTTAAACGAACACACCCACTTTTATAACAGGTTATGGGCCCACACCTCCTTCATTTAGTCTAACCACTGGAAGGAATCTAAGCCATAAGGTTATCAAGCTTGTTGAAGAACTGCCGCTAGGGTTTTTAGCAGGTGCAGTTACTGAAGCACTGCCACTAGGGTTACTAGTAGGTGTAGTTGCAGAAACCCTAAAACCCTTGGCTAGAATCTTATGATGGAATAACTTACTCAAGGAGAATATTTTCTAGTGCGCCTTAGTCCAGCGCACCTGTTGGCACTCTCAGAAGAAAAAAATGTCAAGGTTGAGATCTTGGGTCAAATCTTGACCAATTATCAGTCAACATAAATCATGAATGAAAAGGTGAATCATTTACACTATTCAACGCTCACAGGAACTCTTGAACATGACATGTGGATAATTGACAGTGGAGCTTCGAGGAATATGACAAGAGACCAGGACATAATCTATAATCTAAATGAAAAGAAGACATCCCACAAGGTAGAAATTGGAGATAAAAACACCTATCCAGTCAAGGAATTGGTCAAGCCTTCGTCAAATTGAAAATAGGTAACAATGTTCATTTGAGCAATGTCTTATATGTATTTGGTTTAGAAAGAATCTCGTATCCATATATTTCCTAGAAGACAAAGGAAACATAATAGCCTTTTTAGATGGAAAAGTATTATCTTGGTCTAGAGACTCCAACATAGAGAATGTTAGAGTTATTGGAACCCGTGAAGGAAGACTATACAGACTACTAGAATGAAATGTTGAAGCTCTTGTACATGATGAAGTCAATACCAATGAAATTTGGCATAGAAGGTATGCTCATATCAACTATAAAGCATTACCCTTCCTCAAAAACATGGTTGAAGGAATACCATAAATACAATCTACACATGAAGGAATTTGCAAAGTATGTGCTCTTGGTAAGAATGTTAATAAACCATTCTCAAGCAACAATAATAGATCTAAGGAAATCCTATATCTAATACATTAATATGTTTGCGGTCCGATGCTAGTCAAATCTCTAGGAGGTTCTCTTTACTATGTAATCTTCATATATTATTACTCAAGAAAGACTTGGTTATATCTCTTGAAGACAAAGGAAAAAGTTTTCAACAAGTTTCAAGAATTCAAAGCAGAGATGGAGAACCTCACAAACAAGAAAATGAAGACCTTGAGAATAGATAATGGAGGAGAATATACATCCAATGAATTTTTTTCCTTCTGCAAATCAACATGGGTTAGGAGGGAGCTAATTGTTCCTCATAATCCTCAACAAAAGGGTGTAGTAGAAAGGAAGAACAGATCTATTGAAGAAATTGTGAAGGCACTATTGAACGATCAAGGTTTATCTATGTATTTGTGGGGAGAAGCAGCCATGACAACAATATATGTTCAAAACAGAAGTCCCCACCACATATTGAAGGATATGACTCTAGAAGAAGCCTTCTCAGGAAAGAAACCTAATGTGGAACACTTAAGAATCTTTGGATGTCCTGTTTACTTTCACATCCCCAAGGATAAAAGGAAGAAATTAGAATCCTAAGGAAATAAGGGCATATTCGTGGGATACAATGAATCATCCAGGGCCTACAAAATCTATATCTCGGAACAACATAAGGTTGAAGTCAACAAAGATGTAACCTTCAATGAAAAGATGGCTTTCAAGAAATCCGTAGAAGAAACTATAGAAGAAGAAGAGTATGAAGAGCCTAATGAAGAAAGCACATGTCTTCCAGAAAGTCAGAATGAAGAAACAAAACAACTTGATCATCCAATGCAACTATGTGAAACTATTGAATCAGACACTATACCCAAAACCAAGAAATGTCCAGCTTGGCTTGAAGCTACCCTATAAGAAGTAGAAAGACTCAAAGCCCCAAGTGGCACCTTCAGAAAAAGAAAAAATCCCAAGAGATTCTCCAATATGCAGAATGTATGACAAAGCTTCTAAATGAAGAACCCACCACATTTGAAGAGACATCTCAGAAGAAACAATGGAAAGAAGCCATGATAGAAGAACACCAATCTATCATGAAAAATGATGTATGGGAAATTGTGCCTAGACCTAAAGAAAAAATAGTAGTAACTTCAAAATGGGTCTATAAGATCAAACATGCAGCATATAGAAGCATGGAAAAATACAAAGCAAAGTTCGTAGCTAGAGGGTTCTCCCAGAAGAAGGGAGAAGACTATGACTGATCCGTAGGATCTTTTAAATGACTATGGTTGAGTTTTAATTTTTCATGCATTAATTAACCATTTGAGAAACTTAGTGAAAGAATGAGGAAAGAAGAGGAATTATAACAGCCATATACACATTTGCAGATCTGAAATGAAAGAATAAACAGCAAACCATAACACGCAGATTGATAACGGAGTTTGGCACAACTTTGCCTACGTCTCCGGGCCTTTGTCTCTGTGGGGGAGGCTTCTTTATTTCTGTTCAAATGCTCAAAAGTACATCGCTGCAATGCCAAATGGCTATAAGACTAATCTGGTCATGTTCTTCTAGATCTCAAGAACCTTGCAAAGAAAATGGCACGGAAAACGGACGTCCGGAGCTCCCAGAAATGATCCAACAGCATCTCCTCCTCAAAAGATTCTCTGCATCAAAATGACTTTGGCTTGGCTTTTCTTCAGCATAACTCTGCTATGACTGCTCTCTCATGGCCTCAAACAGGCATGGTTTATATAGCCTTGAAGTTGGTTGCTCAGCTCCAACTTCCTCCAAGAATTTGGCCTCCAAAAATGCCCAATATCCCCTAAAAATGGAGGGAATCAACCAAAAATAGGCATAATTAACAATAAAAAACCAAATACTGTTATACAAACCCATTTTATAAAGTTCATTGGGCGCAAGCCCCTGATTCCCATGCGCACGCCCCTTTTCGCGGTCGTATGGGCTAAATATAGCCAAGCGCTAGCCCGTAGGCTAAGCGTTGGCCCCCTTATTCCGCTGGCTCTCGGTCTTGTTGGCGCATACATAGGCCCACAGGGCTAATAGTTATAACCTCCCGCACGCAAAACAGATCAGCTCTCGGTCGTGGCATTATAGCATAGAGCCACGGGCCAATGGTTAGCGGTATACCCACGCTCTGTTTGGCAAAAGCCCGAGTCATATGGTAACGGTGGTGTTGGCGTCGAGCGCTGAGCCCTATTCATACCCCGCACTCCCGATCGTGTGGTGACAGGTGTTGAACCGTGGGCTGGGGCTAAGCCCCAGCCCTTTTTTCCATCGAGCAAACCATCGTTTTAATTCAAATATAAACTCGGCCATATAGTTAATAAGAACCACCGGTGGGGCGGGTGGCTAGCCCAGCCCTGCCAGTCCGTTGCCTACCGGGGAGGTCGCGGGTTCGACCCCCGGCCACGCCAAACCATTTTACATATATATACCAACAACCAATCACAGGGTACCATGTGGCAGCCCACGACTGGGCCACGTGGCACCCTTCCAACCAACCAAAACATGACACTTGTCAACTGCTGATACGTCCACGTGACTGCCACTTGTCGAAAACCGTACTGCCACGTCACCTTGCCATACTACCCAGTCAGCCTGCCCTATCAGCCTGCCACGTCAGCTACTGACGTCACCCATTCCACGTGTCACCCTTGTAGTGGTGACACATGTCACCTCAGGATAGGTCCAGTGGTACCTCCGTACGCCCAAATCTGCCTGACACGTGTTGCCTTCTGGGGCTGCCACGTGTCGCATTCTGGAGCTGCCATGTGTTGCATTCTGGAACCACCACGTCAGCTGTACAGACCATATGGTCTGCGCAGTCAGCATGACACGTGGACTGTACGGACTGTACAGTCATCCCCCTTTTTTGCCTGTTTGACTTTTCAGACAGAACGCGATATCTTCTCCATACGGAGCCCATTTGACAAAGTAAATATACCGCCAGAATTAGGAAGACGAGACAGACGCAATGGCATAGGTTTCGTCGCATTCTGAGCACTTTCATTTTTGAGCATTTTTCAAGCCCTATCAGGCTTCTGGATCCGGTTTCGGATCACACCTCCCCACAAAAAGACCTTTTGGTCCCCAAAAGGTTACTGACCAGTCAACAAGCTCGGGATAGGCCACTCGGCTTGCTCTCTGTCTCTGAACTCTGTCCTATGCACCTGTCTCATCAAGATCAACTGTAACACAATCATGACAACTGACAGTATATTATTAGCCATTGCAACCCTGTTACATCTTACTGAAGCCACTATCATCCATATAGAAAACATTGCTAATGAAAGCATCAAAAAGACGACTTCAAATTAGCTGATATACTTTAAATATCTGCATGACATAAGCTTATCTTGAAGCAACTTATGATTGATTTTCCATTCAACAACCATATCTTGTTCTTGCTTAAGATCAATTACTTCATTTGAAACAATTATTGGTTTGTTGCATACTTGCACTGCCTTCGTTAATTGTTCCCTTGTTTGAAGTGTTTTACTTGCTTT
>JASDQU010243464.1:71403-83685 GCA_032191745.1 Picea mariana | reverse complement strand
AACCCAAGATTTCAACATCCCGATTATCAACCTGGAGGAAGGTATGAAATACTTAGGTTTCTGCTTAAAACCTAATAGATACAGATTAGTGGATTGGAATTGGCTAATAGATAAAGTTGATAAAAGGATAAACCATTGAACTTCACGGTGGCTCTCACTAGGTGGAAGGTTAGTGCTAGTAAAAGCTGTTCTTCAGAGTATTCTAGTATATTGGTTCAATTTAGCCAAAGTTCCCATTACTATCATTCACAAAATCCAACAGCTTATGGAAAATTTTCTTTGGAGAGGTGCAAATAAAACTACGAGATTTCATCTATCAAAGTGGAAATCCATTGCCTCCCCCAAGGAATTAGGGGGCTGGGGTATTAATAATATTTATTGGTTTTCCAAGTCATTAGCTGCAAAATCCTGTTGGAGGGGGATAACTGGAAATTGTTTATGGAGTAAAATTCTTAAAGGAAAATATTTAAAGGGTGTAGACTTGATTTCTTGGATAAGGAAAGGCATTTTCAAGTATCCTACAACATCCAACTTCTGGAATTTTTTTTATGAATTCTATACATCTCACAACTCAGTGGTTAGCCTCGCAGATTGGAAATGGAAAACATGTCATGATTGGCAAATACCCCTTCATTGGAGATAACACTACTTACAAGTTATCAGATTCCCTTATTCAGAATCTCAATAAAAATGGTATTTATACCTTAGCACAAGCATCTGTACCTAATATAGCCGACAATTATCAACACTGGATAAACTCCAACCTTCTTAACTTATCCGAAGATCTGTCATTCGAATGGGAAAATTTTATTACAGTTTTAAAAAGCAATGGAATTACCCTTAATCAATCAAACGACCAATTGATGTGGTCTTGGAATAAGGCACCCAAAACTGTCACAACAAAATCTTCTTATCAATGTATTTCTATTACTACATATTATGGGGTTCTCAAATGGTGGTATAATCCAATCTGGAAAATTAATATTCCAAGCGAAGTCATATGCTTCATGTGGCTAAGTTTTTCTGATAGGATTTTAACCGATGCAAATTACAGGAAAAGGGGAGGAATAGGCCCGCTTGTATGTTCATTATCCCTACAACATGATGAGACAACATAACACTTATTAATCCACTGTGAAGTTACAAACAATATTTGGAAAGAAATCTTTAAAGTAGTTAATATCCCCGAAGAATGGAGGCAGTCTACTTTAGAAAAAAACCTTCTCCAATGGTTTTCGAAATATCCAGATTTGAAATACATCCCTTTCCTGGTTAGCTGGAGAAGTTGGAAATATAGAAATAAAGTGCTTTTTGAAAATTGGAAAATAAATGATGATAGAATCATATCCAACATACTACTTGACATCCAAGATTACAAAAACAAAAGTAAGGGTGAAAAATTGGAATATTTACTAAATCCAGTTTTTTTTTATGAAAGTCCAATTGGTTTTTTTGATGGAGCAACAATCAATGACTTTTGTGGAGCTGGCATCTTCATAAAAATAAATGATCATCATGTTTATAAAGCATACTTTGCAGGAGGGAAGGGAAACGACATAAAGGCTGAACTCTTGGGACTATGGGGTTTACTCTTTCTTTCAAAGAAACTTTCCATAAGTAAATTGATGGCAACATGGGACTCCAAAGTTACTATTGATTGGATTAATGGAATCAACAATCTGAATCTGCTATATCTTCACAGTTGGAAAGACCAAATCAAAAGTCTTAAATATAGTTTTGATGGCATTCAGTTCATACACATCCATAGAGAATTCAATTCAGAAGTTGACAAACTCTCCAAGAAAGCTGTGGACAACACATTGGGTTGGTTTTATTTTGAAGAATTATACAAAGAGGAAGTCATAAGTATAGGCAACTTCAAGGTTTTCTAATGTAGTTATATAATGAAGATATATAGTAGCCAAAAGATGACAAAGGAAATTTTCTTTTTTCTATGTATACCCAATAGAAATATATTATGTAATTCTATGTGAAAACTGTCAATAGAATCCATATAGTACTAGCTAGCACATCCTTCTGTTTTTAAACAAAAACAATAGAATCTATATAGTACTAGCTAGCACATCCACATCCTTTTGTTTTTAAACAAAAACAATAGAATCTATATAGTACTAGCTAGCACATCCTTTTGTTTTTAAAAAAAAAACAGATTAGGAGAAGTTTTTGAAAATACCATGATCAAACAAATCTTTTTTGTAAAGTGGATGTACACTTGATTCTAATAGAATAACAGTGTAACTGTTTTTTCTGTGTGAAAGAAGAAAAAGATATATTATTACACTATTGTGAATAAGATTAAAGCCTAGGTTAGTACCTAAAAGAAAATTCTTTTCTTTATATAAAATCAAGATATGTAATCTAGTTATGCGTGAGACTTTTATTTAACTGATAATTTATGTCAAAGAATCAATATAGTATTTGTTATTGTGACTTTCTACATTCATTCAAATTACTATGTTAACATGACCAACATATTTCTGTTCTTTTCTCTATACTTAAATTTTAGGTAATGTTGAATTAGTAATTTAGTATGACTTAAAGGAATGGATATCATCCTTGCTAATATTCTTTCGTCTCTATTATAGTTTATTAGTGATGATTTGTGTCAAATATGTCCCAAGGGATATTGTTAGATTAGAAATATAACTTAGTAATGAATACCTTACTGCATTGATACAACAAAGCGTTAGTTTTACTTTTCCTATGATGTTATCATGTGTATTGTTATACTAGATATAATAGAATCTTATATGATATAACTTTCACTGGAATAATAAGGAATAATGGATCTCTTGGTTTTACTAAGATTAAGAGGAAAAATTAAAAGGGAAATATAGATGAGGAACATTGACATGTAGTAATTTAACTACATAGTATCGTTAATCACAATGTAATGTTTTAGGTTAAGTTACATCTTGGATAATTTCACTGGCGTGTCGTGATCTAGCTATAAATTGGAATGAATGAAATTAGAGGATTGATTAATTATTATGAAGTGATTGATTGAAGTTGACAAATTTTATGTTAGTATAAGAATCATTGGATGAACTTTATATTGCTCTACGATTATGTACTTTAATGTATGATTTAGTCATGATGCTAGGATTGAAATTGGTTATGGGATTAGATATCTCCTTGTTCCTCAGAACAATTGCCAGTACTAAGACTTTTAATGGTCAAAATCAATTGGATGAATCCTGGAATTGACCATTGATTATGTGTCTTGGAGGTCCTAACCTTGCAGGGTAGGAAGGGTGGATAGACACATTGTTATTTTTGTATGCTAGTTGATTTATGAATAACAATGATTTTGGTATTCGAATTTGATTTATGCTAGTTGTTCTAATTGATGTAAAACAAATGTTATCACTACATTACTCATTTACTTTTTCCATCATAACAAAGGGGTCGTTACACATGGTATCAGAGMGAGAATCAACCYCGCGACACTGGACCGTTACACCTTCCACTGTGATTAATTAATGATTGAAATTATATGGCTAACTAATTTTGAAATTGTCCCTACAKGAAATCATGGTTAGAGGATGCCAGGGGAGTATACGACGTGGTTCTAGAAGAAGAGGTGTGACACCTTCGATAATATCCATGCTAGAGGGGTCTAACCCCCAAGGAGAAGAAAAAGTCAATGAGGAGGAGMAGGTTGTTGTGGGAGATGTGGTGGGCATGATGAGATCCTTCCAGAGGATGTCAGAGGCGTTGATTAATTGAATGGATCGAGATGAAGGCAGAGCATCTGTACCCAATGAGGGTTCACAACGCGCTCTAGCTGGTAGTGTTAGCATACACAGAGAAATCGAGAAGGTGAAGTTTCCTGAGTTCCTGGGTGCCACAGACGACTCAACTGCCAAGGCATGGTTGGAGAACATGGCGATGTGCTTCACACTTCATGATTGCACCTCTAACATGAAAGTTCGCATGATGGTCTTTCAACTGAAGGGGAGTGCTTTTCTATGGTGGAAGACACTCCTACCTCAACTAAACATGGTCGTCGAAGAAGTGTCATGGGATCTGTTCAAGGAACAGTTCTGGGAGAGGTACTTGTCTGATGAATTTATTGTGCGCTAGCTTAATGAGTTCAATGCCTTATGACAGGGTGGCCGTATGGTGCCAGAGTATGAGGCTAGATTCATGGAGCTATGAAGGCATGATCCACATCTGAACATAGAGAAGTTAAAGGTCAAGAAGTTTGTGTTTAGACTTAACTTCAACATTCGTGCAAAGGTGAGGATTCTAATTCCTCAGACATTGCACAATGCCGTTTAGAAGGCCCTTATAGCTTAGGAAGAGTTGGACAATGGGGGTCAGGGCATGACTCCTTCTAGACCGACTGGACAAATGACATTAGGATTGAAACAACATCAAACACCCGCCATACAGATTTCAGGGGCTCGAGATATGCACAGAGGACCTACATTCACTACACCACAATGAAATACTCCTCAGCAGAGGACTCCTTACAAATGACCACCGCAGCAACCACAACATCGTCAACAACGAAAACATTTTAGGCATGTTCAACAGAAAAAACCAGGGTCACAGAATACTAGGCCAACAACTTCTACTTTGGGGACTAGGAGTATTGGACCGAAGAATGGATGTTGGACATATGGAGAGCCACATTACTAGCGAGACTATCCGATTAAGAAGGCCAAAGCGACTAGATCATCAGGACCCACTATCATGGGAGATTGGACAAGGCCCATATGATTCATGCAACGGTGAATAACTGCTAGGCCGAGCACCAGCCATATATGTATAAATGGCATCAGGTGCCAAAGAGAAGGTTGGAGAAAAAGTTACAAACTAAAACGTTAACTTGAGATATTTTGTAACGAAGGCCAACCTATATGTCACGATCTTAGGATATTATGACATAGTGATTGGTATGGAATGGTTGGAATCGTATGATGTGATACTCAACTTTAAGACGAAACAATTGAGTTTGACAGATGATTTGGGATAGAGTGATTGTAGGAAGGAACTAGAGGGTGTCCTTGAGGTTTATTTCTTCCCTACAACTACAAAAGAGTATGCGCAAGGGATGCAAACTTTATGCAATCTTAGCGCTAAATTAAAAGGGAGAGGCAGAAGGATTAGAAAACCTTCCCGTAGTACGTGAGTTTGTCAACATATTTCTAGAAGAGTTACCAGATTTACTGCCCGAAAGAGAATTGGAGTTTACAATAGACCTGAAACCTGTAACTGAACCGATAGAAAGAACGCCATATCGGATGTCAACGACTGAATTGCAGGAGTTAGAATGAAATTGAATGAATTGTTGGACTTATCACTTATACATCCAAGTGTATCTCCTTGGGCTGCCCCTGTTATTTTTGTAAGGAAGAAGGATGGATCGTGGAGACTTTGTATTGACTACTGTCAATTAAACAAAACAACGATCAAGAACCAATATCCATTGACAAGAATAGACAATTTGTTTGATCAAATGAAAGGAGCGACAATGTTTTCAAAGATTGATTTGAGATCAAGATATCATCAATTACGGATTAAGGAGGAAGATATCCCTAAGACCACGTTTAAAACGATATTCATACACTATGAGTTTACAATTTTACCATTCAGATTGATGAATGCCCTAGGGGTATTTATGAGTTTGATGAATGGGGCGTTCTGCAAATACTTGCCAAGTTTGTTCAAGTATTTATTGATGACATACTAATTTATTCTTGGATGAAAGAAGAACATGATGAACATTTAATATTGGTTCTACAATGTTTACGAGAAAATAATTTGTATAGGAAGCTATTGAAATGTTCTTTTTACCAATCGAAGATTCATTACTTGGGACATATCATATCTGGTGAAGGCATCGTTATGGATCCAACAAAAGTATAGGCTATTATGGAATGGCCAACACCAAAAAAGGTACAATAAGTACGCAAATTTATGGGTTTAGCAAGATATTACCGACGATTTGTCGAAGGTTTCTTGAAGATCGCAAATCCAATCACGGAATTGCAGAAGAAAAACAATAAGTTTTTATGGACCGAGAAATGCGCTGAAGCATTTCAAAGGCGCCAAGAGTTGTTGACGACAACACCAATACTAAAAGTCCTCGACATGGACAAGGAATTCTTGGTATGCACAAACGCATCCAAGGAAGGTTTAGGCAGAGTTTTGATGCAAGACGATTGAGTGATCGCTTACATTCCAACGAAATTGAGAAAACATGAGGAGAAGTACACAACGCATGACTTGGAGTTATTGGAAATTGTATATGCCTTGAGAGTTTAGAGACACTATCTTATTGGACATAAATTCGAATTAAAGACATATCATTGTGGACTGCAGCATATATTTACATAGAGTGACTTGAACGCGCGATAAAGGCGTTGGTCATAATTACTTAGCAAATATGACTTTGAGATTACTTACATTAAAGGAACAATGAACAAAGTGGCATATGCGTTAAGTCAGAGACCATGCATATTCTCAGTAATACCTCTTCAGACGAATCTTTGAGAAAATATTCTAACTTTAGAGGTCGACGATGACTAGTATAAAAAAAGTTAAGGATAATATTGGATGAAATACCATGATGGTACCAAGGTTTGAATGTTATTATTTAGACAACGATGAATTCATGAGATTTAACGAAATAATTTAGGTACCACCTAACGACGAATTAAGAAGTTTGATCTTGAGCGAAGCTCATAGAGCAGTGTACAAGGCTCATCCGGGAGTGACGAAGATGAAGACATAACTTAAGCCTTTATTCTTCTAGAAGGGAATGAAGGTAGACATAGTTAGTTACGTGGCGAGATGTCTAGAATGTCAGCAAGTGAAAGTTGAACATAGACATCCAACATGATTGTTATAGCCACATGATATTCCTGAATCGAAATGGGAAGTTATTTCGATGGATTTTATTTTTGGATTTCCACTGATGGCAAGGAGACATGACTCGATTTTTGTGGTAGTAGACACCCTGACAAAGAGTGCACACTTTATTCTAGTACACACGACGTATCAGGAACTAGACATAGCTAGATTTTTTTATCAGTGAGGTGGTGAGACTACATGGTGTACCAAGAAGGATCATATCTGTTCGAGGATTGGTGTTTACATGATGATTTTGGACCAGTCTCCAAGAGGCTTTGGGAACACAGCTGAATTTCAGTACAGTGTATCACCCTGAGATAGATGGGAAAACAAAAAGAGCGAAGCAAATTTTGGAGGACATGTTGCGTATATATCTAATGGACCAACAACAAAAATTGGGAGGAGTTCTTGCCACTAGTAGAGTTTGCATACAACAACAACTATCATAGTACGATTAAGATGGAACAATTTGAGTTTCTTTATCAATGACCATGCCAGACGCTATTGAGTTGGGATTGACTTGAGGATAGAGTTCTGGTAGGACCGAAGGTGATCCAAGAAATGGAAGAACAAATGCAATCAATAAGACATAGGATTAAAGAAGCACATGATTGATATAAGAGATATGATGATGCACATCATGACGTTGACCGCAATTATGAAGTTGGCGACATATTTTTCTTGTGGTTTGTTGGCACAAGGGTAGACCCAGGGTTCAACGCTACAACAACGCACCAACAAAACCCTAACTACCAACCCTTTCGACAACACCTGCGAAGCAGATGAAGTCTCACCCGAGGTAGAGGCAGGGGTGGTTGCAAGACTCAGGTGTCTGCAACCTTATCTGGGACACATATATGTGATTATATCTCTTACAGAGCACTTAACATCGATCATTCATCAATATCCAACCCTTATTATACTTCACAGATAGCAGAGAGCATCACAACACTTACTGAGATCTAAAGTATTTAAGCACTTAGTAATAGTAGAACAGATTAGATCCTGGATCGACACTAAGCATCTTCATACATATCAGATCTAACATTCATATACATCTAAGAAGTACAAAACATAAATAGATCTATCTAAATATATCAAAGCACTTAGCAAGAGATAAACACATCAAATCCAAGCACAAAGCATAACACACAGATTTACGTGGTTCACCCCCGTCCCGAGGCTACGTCCACCAACTCTTCTTCTTTAGTAGTGTCTTCAATCGATTACAACACAGAGCCACCAAAACCCTACTTCGCATAGAACATAATATCTGTGCAGCTTGCTAGATCCTTCTTCCTTGCGCTATAGCACAAAGACTTCTACAACTTCTTACAATGGCTTGCACTCAGCCTCTTAAAATCATGCACAAAGCACTTACAAAATCTATTAGCACTTAGCTTTTCGGCCTAACATCACATAGATGTCGATCCATCCCCTTACTTACTCCACCTAGATGTTTATTTATACATTACAAAAGTGGGCCTAAACGTGGGTAAACCCACGGGCCGATATCCTTTTCCCATTACATATTCCCAAAACCCAAAAAGGGGCCCAAAAGTGGGCCAAGATCCCTTGATCTCTTCTTCGTATGGTGCTCCATATTCGATAGGCTGTCGAAGTCCCAAAAATGGTCAAATATGACCAAGTAACTTCAAAACTTGGTCAAGGGCCAATAGGCCCCCAACATTCACCAGTGACTCGTCTCGAGTCACTTCGATCTGGACAATTCTGCCTCAAATGCCTCGAGCTTGGCTCAAGCTGCTTCGACTTGCTGCTTTGCTGTGGTCTCTTGTTCGTTGAACTCCTGGATTATTGCATCATTTACTGGTCTGTCAAGGCGCTGCTCTGCTGAGATGATGACCTATTCTAGCTCTGCTCCTTGGGTCTCGATCTCCGAAAATAACATGCATGCTTTATCCTGCAAGGGGTGGATTCACTGAGTGACCTCCATTACTTTACTTTGAAGTGTGTGAATCTACTACTGAGCTGTGCGTTTTTCATGAGAATGCTTCATCCTTTCTAGATGACATGGCCTTCCGCTGCGCCTGTAGTGTATCCGCATGCTGTTTTGCTTCCTGGAGCTCCGACTCCAACGCCTGTAGTTCTGGATTCTCTTTAAGGTTTTCGTAAGTCTGGGCACTTTGGTTACTTAACTGCTTGCACTCCAAGGCACGAGCTTTGATTTTGTCAATTGTGATTCGGGAATTTGTCTCTCGTTGGTCTCTTATCTCTTGCGGGGTTTTGGGCACAGCGTAGAGTTCTAGATCCGCGATGCACTGCTATAGATTCTGGATCACCTCTTCTAACTGTGCCACCTACTGTGGAGTTTGGTCCTCGGTCTGTACTTCTAATATTGTCACAGAGCGAAGTGATCTATTGATCCTTTACTTGAATTCAAGTTGTTCGGCGAGCAACTTTCCCTAGCTTTGTTGTAGCTCTGCTTTCTCTTCATCAAATTTCTCCTGCATAGCGAGCTTCTCTCGTTCTGCATTACTGCGCTGTTCTAACAGAGATTCTTGTGCTTACGCCAAATCCTGGGTGGCTTGTGCTATTTCCTCTTGAGCTCTTTGAATATGAGCTTCGACCGTGTCAGCAATCCTATGGAGTTGAGCTAGCTCATCTCCCATTTTTGATGTTTCTGCTGGTAGGGGCACAGTGGAAACTGCGCGATTGGACTGGAGTGCTTGCTGCACTTCTTGAAACTCTACCTTGATCTGACTGAATACCTCCTCTTTCTTGGCTTCCTGTTTCTCTTCTATCCCCAACGAAGCGTCGTTTTGCGCAGCGACGATGAAATTGAAGTCGTCCGATGTTAGGGTGGTCTCAAACTCGGTTTTGGTTGCCTTGGCTTTCTTTCTAGATGTGGGATTCGATGGGGAAACCTTCCGTTTCTTGGAGGGGTCCTCCTCCTCTCTAGGCGGGGTAGCCTCACCTTTCTTCTTCTTAACTTCGGTATCCCCTATCTCTCCACCATTACCTCCTTGCGAAGTGGAAGTAGTCTTCATGGTTGTACTATCAACGTCTTGAGCATCCTCATTCTTCTTCGTTGTTCTTGGTCCAGGTGTATTGCGCACTTCTTCAGGACTATCAATATCAGAGAGCTCCACGGGGTCGGTTGAGATGAGGAGGTCCGCCAACCACTCCTTAGTAATATCTTCTAAGTCTTCCTCTGTCAACTTGTAGTAAGACTGTAGTTGCTGGTGATGCTCATCGGCGCATGGTGTGATGTAGATGAAGTGGCGGTCTGCACTGAACTTCATCAATGGCCTGAATCTGTAAAGCGTGTTCGGGGTGATGCAAGGCATAGACTGGATTGCTACCTTCAGTTGATTGTAGTAAATGTGGAAGATGGCGTTGGATTTCCACTGCTTGGTCATGTTGTTGGAGTACCACAACGTACTAAACTTTGCAGCCAGTGGTTCAAAGGGTTATATATATGGGAAGGTCGCACCTTCTGGTAGCTCCCATGTGATGAATGCGATCAATATGAGAAGCCAACTGAAATGGAACTCATACCCTTGGTCTTGCGCTTCCCAACAATCCAGTTCCAACTGGTTCACTAAGTACTTTGCCCAGTTCATGTGTAATCCCTCCGCGCACTTCCCTGTGAGGTTTACCACAAATCCGGTTACCTGGGTTGGTCTGTTCTTCCGTACCAACTTCCCTGCAATGAGTTGACAGGTGAGGCACACTACGCCATTCTGAATAGAAGCTACTTTATAGCCTCACGTGCCCTTCTCGACATCGCCATAAGTTTCTTTAATCTTCTGTGCTAAGGCTTAGTCTGTGGTCTTTCCAGGGTAAAAGTCCTGTGGGTCGGGGGCCTGCATGCTCAACCCTGTGATCCTGTGGATCAGCGTTGGATCGACCATGATACAGAGGTTTAGCCACAAGTATCCGCCATGATAGCTCGACAACAGTAGCTTGATGCAGGCATTGACTTCCGAAATAGAGGTTCTTCATGACGTTCAACAAAGTGGACTGTGTGAGGTCCATAGTCCATTGCTGAGGGACAATATTCGAGTTTTTACCCTTTGTCTTCGTCAGGTATTTATAAGGTACGAGCATACTATAAACCTTTCTATCGCTTAGGTTGAAATCACTGAACTTTAACGTAGTGATCTTATCCTGGTCAGCGCGAACTGCGCAGACTCCTTTTGGGAGGTACACAGTGATTAACGGGTACTCAAACTCTTGGGGTACACTGTCCTGATTGATCTCACCGCTCAGGGGTGGCAGGTAAGTGGGAAGATTGCTTAGGATAAGCTTGGCATTCGTAAGATCGTCTAAATGATTAGTTCTCTTTTCGTCGGTTGGTCGGGATGGGCCAGCTCAAGTGGTCGACGTGGAGGCCTGCACTCCTCACGTCGATGATGCCTGTATGCCTGTGGACAATCCTCTTCCCGACATGGTTCTTTCAGTCATTAAATCTATCATAACTTCTTTCGCAGTTGCTTCTTCCACGGTGAGCTTTTCAGACATACACACTTGGGATAAGTAGTCAGGATCACAATGAGCTCAGACACTGTACTAGAATGAAGAACAAGATCTCGACGGTCACTGTATACAGCTGCATGCTTCAAATTCATAATTGGAAAAAGTATTCTCCGTGCATGGCACGATGGGATAAGTAGGAAACTCGACAACAATTTTCTTATAACAGTTATGAGCCTCCATTAACTTAGTTCGACTAGTTGAGGCATGGTCCAATGGTCTAGTGGCGAACCATTAATGCTTTTTGACCCGTTCGAAGCGACAGTCGAATGGTTATATTAGCTCCCAATGACTATATTGGTTCGCCTCGGCAAAGTGGCCTATGTTGCTGGTCTGATATCTCGACGAAGTTCAATTTTGTTAAGTTTCCTATTTTGAGAGGTTCCCTCTAGAATATTCTATAGCCTGTCGATCTTAGCTCTCTTTTTACTTCGCTTCCCAACCTTCTTTCTAGTGAGCTTCATCTCAGTGATTCTCTTCCCATTCTGATTCTTATTTTCCTTGGACATAATCACTTTGCGCTGCTGAGATCCTTCCAGGGGTAACACTTCTTCTTTATCTGGGATACGTACTTCAGTCCTCTTTGAGTCCTTCAATATTCTTGTCGCTTCGACATCGAGGTTTCTAGTGTAAAATAACTTCGATCTGTTCTTCTGTTTTTCAAGCAGCTGCACGATCTTTCTGGTCATGAAATCTTTTAACCCTTGCTTCTTCTGTTCCAAAACTTCTTCTTCTTCCTTTTGTCTAGTTTGATCTCTATCAATCCAAGGTTTTCCCAGTAACATGGTAAACGGGGTACTGTCTTCAATGAATCTAATAATCTCAAAATCTTCCTTTGTCGATGTTCCATTGACTGTCATAGGTATCTGAGCGAGCTTTCCACATAACATCATTAGTTTT
>JASDQU010243464.1:53696-71383 GCA_032191745.1 Picea mariana | reverse complement strand
TTCTTCTTCTTCCTTTTGTCTAGTTTGATCTCTATCAATCCAAGGTTTTCCCAGTAACATGGTAAACGGGGTACTGTCTTCAATGAATCTAATAATCTCAAAATCTTCCTTTGTCGATGTTCCATTGACTGTCATAGGTATCTGAGCGAGCTTTCCACATAACATCATTAGTTTTTCTCTGAATAGTCCTATTCCTCCTAGTGAAGGGATCATAGCGGGATTCCCTATAGTTTCCCAAGTTCTTTTTGGCATAATGTTCACTTGTTTCTCTTCATCAAGGACATAGTCAATGTCGAAGTCCCCTATTCTAGCTTCAATGCATTCTTTCTCTTTAAAAATATCTGGCAGTCTGACATGTCGATGGTCATTCAAGGGTTCTTTCATTTGTATCAATACCTTCTCTAATTCTTTCAGGGTTTCATCCATAGTTTCTGGATCTATCTTAGGGTTTTCATGATTCAGATTCATTCTTTCAAGTTTAGCAATCATTCTAGGATAATCCAATACCTCATGGTCCATAGATTGACAACAGAGATAACTAGGTCTTCCACCAGGAAATTCTTTAGCAAGGTGTCCTGACCTTCTACAACTGTAACAGAGGGTTAGTCCTCTCTTTCTTTTAAATGATCCCCAAACTTTTCTATACTGCGCACTAGGATCATGGTAGCTAGCCTGCAAAAAATTCTTTCTAGGATCCTGCATCCATTGGTTAGTCCAAACATTCTTTCTATGCATAGGTATAACATATTTATCATTATTCTTATCAGATCTACTCATATCAAACTTTCTTTCATCTATAAGAGCCCTAGTTTTCAAGCTAGGATATAATCTATCAAATATACCTAGATCCATACTCTAAAAACAAAAAATTTCACTTATTTTAATTTTGCAGAGCACAAAGCTTCTAGATCTAAATTGTTTTAACTCTTCTTACCTTTATCAGAGCACATAGCTTATAGATCTTACCTCTTTTCTACAGATCTGACCTCTTTTCTTCAGAAACTTCCACTTTAACCTTTCTTAGAGCACAAAGCGTTCAGATCTCGCTTCTTTTCTTCAGATCTGCCTTATTTCTTTAGCACAGAGCTTTTCAGATCAAGTGGATTACTGCGCACTAGGGCACAAATCCATGCACAGAGCTTCCACAGTTTCAGGACGAATCTTTGCACACAACTTCTTCTTCCTTAGTTCCCAATAATCACAGTTTCATGTCTCGACAACAAAACCATTTGTTGGCACAAGGAAAGACCCAGGGTTCAACGCTACAACAACACACCAACAAAATCGTAACTACCGACCCTTTCGGAAACACCTGCGAAGCAGATGAAGTCTCACCCGAGGTAGAGGCAGGGGTGGTTGCAAGACTCAGGTGTATGCAACCTTAGCTGGGACATAGATATGTGATTATATCTCTTACGGAGCACTTAGTATCGATCATTCATCAATATCTTACCCTTATTATACTTCGCAAATAACATAGAGCATCACAACACTTACTGAGATCTAAAGTATTTCAACACTTAGCAATAATAGAACAGATCAGATCTTGGATCAGCGCTAAGCATCTTCATACATATCAGATCTAACTTTCATACACATCTACGAAGCATAAAGCATAAATATATCTATCTAAATATATCAAATCACTTAGCAAGAGATAAATACATCAAATCCAAGCACAAAGCATAACACACAGATTTACATGGTTCACCCCCGTCCCGGGGCTATGTCCACCAACTCTTCTTCTTTATTAGTGTCTTCAATCGATTATAGCTCAGAGCCACTAAAACCCTACTCCGCATAGGACAGAAGATCTGCGCAGCTCGCTAGATCCTTCTTCCTTGCGCTATAGCACAAAGCCTTCTACAATTTCTTACAATGGCTTGCACTCAACCTCTTACAGTCATGCACATAGCACTTACAAAATCTATTAGCATGTAGCTTTTCAGCCTAACATCACATAGATGTCGATCCATCCCCCTACTTACTCTGCCTAGATGTTTATTTATGCATTACAAAAGTGGGCCTAAACATGTGTAAACCCACGGGCCGACATCCCTTTCCCATTACATATTCCCAAAACCCAAAAAGGGGCCCAAAAGTGGGCCGAGATCCCTTGATCTCTGCTTCGTCTGGTGCTCCATCTTCAAAAGGATGTCGAAGTCCCAAAAACGGTCAAATATGACCAAGTAACTTCAAAACTTGGTCAAGGGCCAACATGGGTAAAATCGCACAAGAGTTTGATCAAGTTTGGAAAGGGTGCTAAAATCTCTCCTAGGTTTGTGGGACCTTTCAAAGTTGTGGAAAATAAAGGACCCATGGCTTATTGACTGGCCTTTCCTGATTCTTTAAGGTGACATATGCATGATGTATTTGATGTATCTATTTTGTGACATTATATTAGTGATCCTTCACATGTTATTGACATGAGTTCCTTGCAAGAGTCGGATGAGGGTGCTCTCACGATAGAGCCAATCCACATTCTGGACCATCGCATTTGACAACTACAACGTCGAATAGTCAATCAGGTCAAGGTCTAGTGTATTCCACATTCGGCTACCTAGGAGGATGCATATGAGATGTGTCAACAGTTTCCTTACTTGTTTGATAGATTAGACCTATAGATATATGTTATATACTTTTATTTACTTACATTTATATACTGTACAAAATTCATGACAAAGTTTAAAACAAGAGGGGGTGTATGTAACATCCCTCTCTACCGAGCACATTTTATTGACTTATTCTTTGAGTACACTTGCGTGCAAGTGATCCGGTTATGGAACATTTCAACTTCATTTCAATTATGGATTATACATGATGATGATGTGTTGTGACTTATTTTAAAATTGATATATATGTATTGGTAGATTCTATTGATGAGTTTTCCTGAGTGTGCAAGACACATGACATATTATGGATGCTAATGGCATCAATGGACTTCCTTGGACTCCAGATTGAGTCAGGGAGTGGATTGTATTTTTGTTTGAGTATTTCATTTTACGCATATGAAATATGATTGATTATAGTATGATATATGTATATGGATCATTGACATTGTTTTTTCCAATGATGCAGGATGGCGATGCTTGCTAATTTGAATCACATAAGGAGTAGAGGGGACATGTACATAAGCCAGATATTGAGGGAGAGGTGTGGCATCGTCCCTATCATAGACTACTAGCACTCCCGTTGTGGCTCAAATGGTAGGTTAACAATTACCTAGTTCTATATGTCCATGATGTCATGAGGGTGGACTGAGACAGTCGCTCATGAAGATTTATAAGCAGTGCACAATAAGGCAGAGTCCTTATTCCTTAGAATCCCTTAATCTCTCACAAGATCGACCGAGTGGAGTGTGAATCCAAGGGTCGAACAACTTCCAAAACCAATCAAAAAGGCGAGTCACACCCTTGGAGCACGAAGGTGCATCTTGAAGGGCACGTCGCGTAGTTAAAAAAAAAAAACTTGAGTCAATAGATCTAGGCAACCTAGAAAACATTAAATATATTAGACCGTGTCGGATTAACTTATTAATTAAATAGTAAATTTATTGATTATAAAACCAAATAAAATCCTAAGCTTGGCTCTAAGACTAAGCCTAAGTCTAAGTTAGTTGCGGGACTAAAATTAAATATTAAATAAGTTAAAAGAATAGAGATAAATCAAATTAAGGAAAAATGTGATTAAAAATCTAAACATTGGATAGAATGCTCATGTGTGCATGAAATTAATAATTAGGATATTTTAAATCAGAAGAAATAATAATAAGAGAGAATAGGAGTACACTTGGAAGAGAATATTGAGTCAACCTACCACTAGTATAACTAGAAGAAGACTCCTAATCCAACTCTAACTAAGAACTAGTTAGGAGACACTCATTAAATGAGAATCTGGGGAATAAAGGGACAACTAAGAGAAAAAATAGGAACACTTAGAGAGTGTGAGGTGTTGACGCTTAAAATCACAACAATGAATACTGCTCGCAAATGATTGCTAAGCTCTATTATTTATTTATGATAATAATAATTAACTAGTAGGTGGGACCCCCTTGTTAACTAGAGGCACTATGATGGATGTGTTACGCTTATATGTTTGCTTCTGTTATAATGATGCCTACACAGTCTTCTACAATTGATGATGCAAGTCTTGGTTTCATTCGTTATGACAACATGGTTGGTTGATGTATCACTGCTAAATGTTGTTGGTGGTCACTAGCAATACAGGGCAATGCTATGGATATAAGGATTATTTTGTTTTACATGTGTTATGCTATGCATTAAACATTGATTGTTTATTATATATATATATTTTTATGCTAAAGGATGAGATGGTAGCTTAAGACAAAAAGAGGAAAAAACCATGGATAAGTCCTAAGGTTATTGCAAAAGAGATTATATATAAACCTTAAGGTATATATAATGGTGACAAATGAAAGGTGATGGACATAGATGCTATACTATGTGATTTGGTTAAAGGATTATATGTGAAGTACGTATGGTAATGCTTAACATATGGTTATTGTTAAAGTTTTGATATGATTTGGTTATGGATATTGCAATGGATTGTTGTTGAATTAATGGTTGATGTTATGGTAATGGGATGAATTGTATGTTGAAATTGAATAGGGCCGGGTGAGGAAGCGACGTGCATTTACTGCATGTCACTCCAAACCACCCTCGATCCCATCACCCTAGCCATAGTTGCATTTGGCTCTAGTGGTTGTGGAAGCTCTGTGATTTCAGGTTTTGAAAGGAAAAACACAGTCCAACTCTTCCCTCAAGCGATTTTTCCAGGTATCGCTCCTTTACTTTCCATCCATGATGGTCCCTTTGTATTATGAATTGATTTGTTGGCTCAGGATTGCATGAGGTCTGTGTTTTTCTTGAGTTTCGATTGTGTATCGCTGTTGTGTTATGGTTTTTTCTGTGAATACTCTAGACTGTTGGCGTTTAAAAAGTAAATAATAGATTTTATTGCGTGGATATCCTATGCATTGGTTTTGGTGTAAAACATGTCATTCATCTTGGGGTTTTACTCTAGTTCTCTGTTGAAAATATGACAATGGTGTAACAAGATACGAGTTTTTATTGCGTGGGTTTTTACCACCAGTCTGGGTATTAGTTTCTATCACCCCTTTTCGTCTCGGTCATTGTTATGATTCGTTCCTCCAGGTTGCAATGCAACTGTCGACAATTTCACTGTTCTTTCTTTGTTTGGCCGAGACCAAGCTATTGTTTGTTATGGCATTCACTTCACTGTCACTATTGCCAAAAATGTTGCATAGTCGAATCTTCCTATCGTTCAGAACGTTGAATGGAAGCCTGTATATGTGTTGGGTGGCCACGACTCATGCTCATGCATTCTTTCACAGTGTTTTTAAGTGTTCGCTCCTCTCATATCTGTTGTAGTGGATGACTGATATGTTGGTAAACCTCACTGTCAAGTTTGTTTTTGAAGGGTATAAACATCTGTGGTGTTTGGAAGGGGCAAGGTATATCCATGTCTTCGAGGATTCTTCCTTGATTAAGCCAACTCTCATTACCTCTCTGCAATTAAGTTTAAAAGACACCTGCGTGTGCCTGTTCTGCTGAGCTCGACTTGTTTTTGTTTCTCCTTGAGCACTTTTTGGCTCTGTCAATATTTTGGGGTTATAAGTTAATGACTGTGGTGATTTTAAAAGAGAATGTTCCCTCTCTCTTCCAAGATTATAATTGATTACCTGGGGTTGCTTCTCTGTGATAATTTGTTGTAAAAAAAAACACGGGTTCTCTACTTGAAAGACCATCTCTTGATCGAGCCTTTGTTATTTCCTCTTTGTGATAAATTTGTTTGAAAAAGAGGGAATGGGTTATCTACAACCTCAAGGACTTTCCATTTGGTTGATTTATGGTTATTCCATCCATTGTTGTGTTAAACTCTAACATGATCATGGTCCCATTTAAGTTTAAAAGGCACCTTTGTGTGATATGGTTCTGTTCTCCTCGCACATTATATGGCTCTGTCTTTTATCGGGCATTTCTTTCTAAAGGAAGTCTGTACATGTTCGATTTTCAAAAAACTCAGGTCCAGAGTTGCATGTTATGGGTGAAGTGATATTGTCGAATCAATAATTGTGTTGATTATATTGATGAACATATGTGTGATTAAATCGGGGCCCAATTATGATTTTTGATGACAATGGATTATGTCAACAATGATGAAAATTTGACAGTTGGAGGTTAATACTGGGTCTATTATTTTTTTGATTTCAAGGAATGAATATTAGATAGGGATGTTTGGAATCACTGTGCATATTATTTTTTGTTTTTAAAATAAAAGGGTTTTGCATTGGAACAGGAAGGACTGTGGCTCGAATGGTTATTATATTATTGTGAAATTTGCAATGATATTAATATGATGTTGCATAGTTATTGTATAAGATGAAAAGATTGATATAATTGAAGAAGACTGGGCAATTGAATTGTTTTTTTAATTGAATTCAACAATCATTCTGTTTGCAATTAAGGGACAATTAAACGATTTTGGTTTTAAAAGTGGTTTCTTTTTGGATTGTGATTGGAACAAAGATATGGTTGTTGTTTGATTTAATTTATTTTTTATGAACAATATCAGTATTATTCCCTCTCATACTATCACTTTTTCACTCATTATACCCCCCTCAGGATTCCATTTTCATTTTTACACGCCCTATTCTCTAAAATAAATTAAAAACTTTGTATGTTAGTGGTAAATATATGACACATAAATAGGTGGCAGATCATATATTTTGGTATTGATTGCACAATCATTTATTTAATGAATTGTTGAACAATACTCGTGTTCTTACTCCCTATCATACTACCACTTTTTTGCTCATTACAGTCCCTCCAGATATCCCATGAACCCTATTTCACCCCCTGCTCATTTGAAAATTATTAAATAATTTATTATGGATTGAATTGCATGGGTCTTATGTTAATGTCTAAGCCAAACTTTGTTTCATATAAAGAGAATGTCATGTATGTTCTGTTAATGGCTAGTTGCTAATGAATTGCTACATATAGGATGAGTTTATTCAACAGAGGCAGTCATTGTAGAAATAATAGGGGAATATGCAACTGGAACAGAGGGCCTAGAAGGCCTAGATAATCAATTCGTTTTGATGCCGATCCTCAGGAGTTGAACCAGATTTTTCAAGCTGGGTTCTTCAATCGAATTGGACAAAGGATAATTCAGCCTAGACCAGAGAGGCCTCCCTTCCGGCCCCAAAATATCCTTGGTATCCCTTTGCCTCCTCATGTATCTATGCAACCAGAAGTTCCCGAAAATGATGGATGGAAGGAGATTGTTCATCTGACAGTCTCCCACCATCGTGGCTGGCCCAAATTGTCATTGCCTCCTCCTCCTCCACCTGTAAATCCAAATGCTCAAATTTCCCCTGCACACTCACCTGTTCAATCCTCTCATGCTAGAAAATGACTTAAAACCAAGGCTCCCCATGTGAAAGAAAAAGGTAAAGCTGCTGCTTCTCCCCCATCTCCTTCAAACGACTCAGCAAAATCAGTGTCCTCCCGTATGCACCTGAGGGACGATTGTTCCCATGTTATTAGTGAGATTAAGCCTCAAGGTTCAAATCAACCTAAGGCTAATTTTGGGAAGTCCAAAGGGGAGATCAATGACAGAAGAAAGATTGCCTCTTAAAGTGGAAAATATGGATTTTGATTATGTGTTATGGTTGATTTGTTGAAGACAATGGTCTGCATAAAGTTTTGGACAACAAACTATTTTTTGGATAATGTGGTTATTTACATATTTTGGATATATTTGAATTATTTATGATATTTAATATTCAAATTTTGGAAATATTTATGGGAGACACAAGGAGGCATATGTTTAAATGATTATCTAATTATGCTTACTTTTGCAAAGAATAAAAAGGGAGTCACAAGGGGTCCCACCTACTTAGTTGTTATTTAATAAAGACCCTTAATTATTATTATTATTACTTCCCCTCAACTAAAATCAGTTAAGTTTAATTAACTTAACTAAATGAGGTAGTTGAACTACTTCAAMTGATTTGGAATGCATAAAAGCCAAATGAGAAGGAAGAACAAGGGAAGAATAGAAGGAGAAATCAATACTAAGTTTTGCTCCCGTGTTTTCATGAGATAGTTCAATTTTCATTCATTATTCAATTTATTAAAGGCTTAATTCTCTTTTTGACATTAGGGTCCTATTGTAGACAACAAGGTTAAAGGATGAACCATATCATTCAGATGCTTGTTTCAAAGGTGTTGATCTATCTTTGATAGTCTGTGTATACTTGTCTGTTTATGGATTGAGTTTCATAACTGATAAAGGATATTGTGTAGAGTCAAGTTGGCAGCAGTCTGTGGCAAGCTGATTCATATTTTAAAGTTCAGTTTTTACTTTTTTTCAGAGTCCTTTTGTATGGTTTTCATAGGGGATATCTAAATTTGACTTTGGTCCATGCCCTCACCGGGATTTTTGTAAGAGAATGATACTTTGATTTCTTGGAATGAAATAAAGCGATTGCTATTCTGTCTCATTTGTGTTAATCTGTGACTTGGTTACTTTTCTTTTGATCTCCACATTTACTTTCTGCAATATGTATACTTTCAGAAAATTATATAAAAAATTCATATTTTGCAATAATCTTTTTCATTTAAAAAATCAGCCTAAGCCCTTGTAATTAATATTTGTGGATTGGGAAATACCTTTTTGAGGCTATAAACCATAGTGTGATATTCCCGACTATGTTTCTCTAGCCAAGTGGGATTAAAAAATGCTTGAGTAAGATAAATCATATCTTTTCCTCAACATTTATTTTGGCGACCATATTGGGGACATCTTCCATATCTCTTTGGTTAATTATATGCTTGATTATCATTGTATATATTTCTATTTCTGCTTTTGATTCTTTGACTGATTTCTTTTGTTGATGATAGTTCTTGTTACAAGGCAGCCCCATATTGAGCCGGGTCTTAAAGATCAGACCAACATTTCTTTAACCTTATTCAATACCATCTTAGAGACCGCTAATACCCGGGTTGAGCTTGAACGCTCATGGGCAGTGATTGAACAAGACATAAGTGTCCGAGAACAATGGGAAGCTAGGCAAACACAGTCTAGGAATCAACCATAACTTTCTTTTTCCTAAATTTTTGATCTTCTTTTCATGTCCTTAAACCCTCGCATCACTAGGAGAAGAAGAGGTTTATCACCTTGTTGATGATAAAAATCGCAACGAAGATTTTTTCGCAAAGTATTGCTAAAGCCTATTATTATAAGCTAATAAGATATATAATACTAGTTGGTGGGACCCCCTTGTAGATTGGAAGATCAGGTCTGATTTTTATTTCATGTTTATGCTGCTATTCGACACTGCTTACAGGGTTCTACATGATTGATGAAATCTTGATTTTATTAACAATGGATAATGCCTATTATGTGTTGCTTCTAATTTCTCTAAGCTCTAAATTCCATATTGTGTGAATGTCTTATATCCACTGTTATCATATTGCTACGCCATGACCTATTACATGTTGCACCTGCACAAAACACATGTTAGTCATGACAAAAGATAAAATAAATATGGAACAAATCCAATGGAAAAAGGGTTATCCTACACTATGCTATGCTATGATACATTATATGCAGATGAATTTAAAGGTATTGTGTTAGTCCTAGTTAACAAAGCTAGTGGCTATACGATTTATTGAGTTATATGAAAACATGGTGGATATGAGTTATGGTATAGTTGGAAATGGTTAAGGGTGATATGGGTGGTGCATTTCACAAGTGATGGATGTTAAGTTCGATGCATAGATTTATTAAGTGGATTAATGAAAGGCTGGCTAGCGTGTACTAAGGAATTGAATGAATGGAGGATGCAGGCGACATGCATTTACTACACATCACTCCATACCCCTTTCACTGGCCATCACCCTAGCTTGGCTATTGTTCAATCGTGTTTTGCTGTGGTTAAGCTCCGATTTTCAGGCAAGGGAAGAACCACTTGACCAAGCTCGCGTTTTTAAGGATTTTGGTTACAAGTATGTCATTTTCGCCATCCATGAAACCGCTCTGGTTATGAAATAGATTTTGGCTTGGTGATGTATGGGTCTGTTCTTTTCTTAAGGCTGTGATATTTCTCTGGAATGAATGGTTGGTGTGGTTTTTGTTACAATGATGGTTGAAGTCACGATTTCATTTAACATTCTGAATGCTAGAAGCCATGAAGGCTCTATGTCATCCTTAATGGTTTTGGTTGAAGGGTTTCAGATTGGCTGGCTGTCTCCACACTTTTTTTGTCACCATACCCAATCATTTTGCTGATTACGGGGTTACTGGGTTTGAACCACCTTGTTTCACTGCGTATTGTTTCACCTGGATATGGGTTCGTTCATGCTACTAATGTTTGCGTAGTGGGTTATGATAGCTATTATGCCAAGGGGTTTGCTTAAGGTTGATTGCTATTTCTTGACTCTGTTTTATCTCAACATTCTTCAGATTGATTAGGAAAACCATGAGTTTTATACCCTGCGTGTTCTTAGTGTTATTACAGACCAAAATGAAGCTTTTTCTCCTTTATTCACAGTCTCTCCTATCTCGTGCACTATCACCCTATCTGTGAAGTTGTTTGTGGTATACCCTGTGTGTCCACCGTATGGTATCAAATGTTCTCACCCGCTGTTGGGGGTCGAATCCAGTTCCCCTGTGTTGGACCAGAGAGCAAACCCTTGATTAATCAAACCATGAATTTTGGATAAATGGAGCCCGTTATATCCTGTCGGGTATTGTTGATTGTTATGAGTTAGTGGTGTATCGATGACGATATTCGATTGTTGGCTCATCTCTATTGATTATGTTGACAATAGTTTTGGTTATTGTATTTAGCCACTGCATTGGTTATTGTAACAATCAAATCTATAGCTCAACATGGTTAATTGGTTGATTGGAGAAATGGGATTGAATACAAAGTCGCTGTCTTTTACATTGTAATTATTGAATTGTTAACCCAACATTAGTTTATAATTGATTAAATCACAACGATGCTTTGTGTGTGATGCATTGGTATGTGTGGCCTTCCTACAACATGTTAGGTTGAGTTGGTGGTTGCTGTGACTGTGTGTTTTAAATTTCCAAATGGGAGTATTGCAATAGTGATAATTTTGGCGTGGCTATCCACTGTTTATGCTATGGATATTGTTTGATTGCACCATTAGAGATGGTCACATGTTTTTAAACAATATGGATTTGTTGCAATTTGATCGATTTGAGAAATGGAATTTGACATACTGTTGCTTCCTCGTTGTATTGGATTGATAGCTCAACATAGTTGATGTTTAGATTCAGAGTAATTAAACCTATACAGTCACATAAATGCTCTTGCATTTTGTTGAATGGTCTGTGTATCCCACATCATCGTATGAGTTGAAATGGTGATTTCTACTACTATGTGTTTAAATGACAAGTCAGGATTTTTGCAAATTAAAATATTGATGATTTGGTTTAACTGTTCATTATGTATGTTGATGAATATCATGCATCGTAGCAGAGATAGGCATAGGTTCTGTGACAGTATGGTCTCATTACAATTTAATTATTAAATAAAATTAAAGGATGAAATCGGGCATGCTTTTGTGTTTGTGTTCGATCAAGGAAATAATTCATAGACAATGGTTGATGTGTTGATGCTGAACAAAGTGGAAATAAGTGATTGTGTGTTCATTTGGGAATTGTTTTAAGACATTAAGTGGACAAATGAGAAGAGACATAACTCTTCTATAGGTTGTTGTGGGAGGCATATTGTCTTGTTTTGATGACACTACGTTAATGATTTAATTGCAAACAATGAGTAAGTTAATACATAGAATTGATTGAATCATACACAATAGTTTTTTAATTGAGCACAATGATTATTTGGTTGGTGTTGGATCTTTTGCGTTGATAATGAATGGTTTTATGGATTACTTAATTAATTTTATAATCAATATCCGCTCTCTTTCCCTACCATTATTTCACTTTTCGCTGATTACAAACCCCTCGCCTTCCCATATCCTTTTTTCACTCCCTGTTCCTAAAATTTAATTATAGTTAAGAGAATTCTATATTGTGACAGTTTGAAATTGTAGTTTCTTGGATGGATTACAATGACATGTTCCTTGGTTTACATTACATTTGAATGTGTGTTGTCGGTGAGAAGTAACCATGATTCTTTTCCCCCTCATTTTAACATTTTTCTCTCAATACAAACCCCTCACATATCATAGAACCTTTTGTTCACCCCTTGCTCACTGGCAACAATTAAGCGATTTGTATGGATTGGATTGCATGAGTTTGATATGTTGCTGAGCCAAGATTTATTTCATATTTTTAAGGAGTTGTCATGTATGGTTGTTAAAATAACTATTTGCTAATCAATCATGCATGCATGAATGATGTTTTTCAGCCGAGGTAGCCATGGTAGAGGTAACCAAGGAAGAGGTAATTGGAACAGGGGCCCTAGAAGGCCTAAATTATCCATTCACTTTGATATTGACTCATAGGAGTTAGGCCAACTATTTTCAGGATGGATTTTTCAATTGGATTGGGCAAGGAGTGGTCCAACCTAGGCTTGAAGGCCTCCCTTCCAAGATCCACAAGCCACTGGTATTTCCGTGCCCCCTCATGTCTCATTACAACCCAAGGTTCTCGAAAATGATGGATGGAAAGAGATTGTCCACCCAACAGTCTCCCAACATCGTGGCTGGCCCAATTTATATTTACCTACTCCCCCTCTTGTCAATTAGATTGTCCAAGATGCCCCTGTCCACTAACCAGTTCAGTCCTCCCATGCTAGCAAAGGGTTGAAAACCGAGGCCCTCCATACCCCTGACAAAGGAAAAGCCACTGCTACCCCTTCCTCACCCTCCAATGGCTCTGCTAAATCCATGTCCTAGTGGATGCATTTAATGGATGATTGTTCCCATGTGATCAACGATATTAGGCCTAAAGGTTCAACACAACCAAAGTCAAATTCAAAGAGAAAAATTTGTCAACAACAACAAGGGAAATATTGCATCTCAGAGTGGAAAATATGGATTTAAAATTTTATTTTATTTATTATTGATGACAGTTGACTTCATAAGTTTTGGACAACATGTTTTTTTGGGATATATGAGTAATATATTTTTGAAAATAATTTCAAATATCATGATATAAATTGTTAAACATGAATGTGATGATGGGATTCATAAGGAGGGATGTGTTTGTTTAATTAACTAAGTTATGTTATGATTGTTAAGAGCTAAAAAGGAGTCACAAGGGGTCTCACATACTAGTTATTATTTATTTAAAACCCTTATTATAATTTATTACCTTTCCCCCTAACTAAAAAGTTGGTTGAGTTTTTAGTTAACTTAACTAATAAAGTAGTTCAACTACTTCAACCAATTCTAATTTGCTTAAAGGAAAAAGGAAAGGGAAGAACACGAGGAGGATAGAAGGAGAAGCATACTAAGGTTTTCTCTTGAGTTTGTGTTGAGATAGTTCAGTTTTCATTCATTCCTTAATTGATCATAAGCCTAATTCTTTTTTATGATAACAAGGTCTTATTGTACACAACAAGATTCAGGGCTTAATTACATTATTCAAACACTTGTTTTTTAGAGGTGTTGATCTATCTTTGATAGTATGTGTAGAATTGTCTGTTTGTGAATTAGTTTTCATGATTGACAAAGGATATTGTGTAGATTCGAGTGGGAAACAATCTGTGGCAAGATGATCCAGCTTTTAAAGTTCAGTTTTTGATTTTTTGTCAGATGTCCTTTTGTATGTTTCATCGAGGACATCTAAGTTTGACTTTGGTCCAAAACTTTTTCACAAAATTTTGTAAAGAGAATGAATCTTTGATGAATTGGAATGAAATAAAGGATTGCTTTATGCCTCATCTATCTTGATTATTATCTTGGTGTCTTTACTTCTGTCTCTACAATTATTTCAACAACTTTTATATTCAAAAAATCATATAAATAATGAATTTTCCAGCAAGCTTTTATTTATAAAATGACTAGCCTAAGCACTTGTAACCAATACTTGTGAGTTAGGATATTAGTTTTGATGGCTATAAAAATACGGTGACATTACCTTCTATTTTTCTTTAGCCAAGTAGAATATGAAAATGCTTGAGTAAGATCATTTCATATATTTTCCTCAACATTTATTTGGAGACTATACTGGGGAGATCTTCAATATCTCTCTGGTTAGTTTTTATGCTTGATTTTCATCGAATACATCTATTTTTCTGATATTTATTCTTTGACTATTTTATTTCTTAATGACTGTGCCTATTGCAAGGCAACCCAATATGGAGCCCGATCTTCAAGATTAGGCCATCGTTGCTTTGAACCTGTTTAACACCATTTTGGACACTGCCAATACCTGTGCTGAGCTTAATCATTCATGGGAAGCAATTGGGCAAGATATTAGTGCTGAAGAACGTTGGGAAGCTAGACATAGCCAGCATAGAAATCAGCAGTAACCTTCTTGTTCCTTTAGTTTTGACCCTTCTTTCATGTCCTTAGACTCTCATGTTTCTAGAAGAAGAAGAGGCTTATCACTCGAAATTACTCCTATTGCTGAAATAGGAAGAAGGAACGTTGTGTTATCTACCCAACAAAGCGCTCTAAGGAGAACTTTGTCTGATTCTTCAAGTTCGTCTTTTTATCCTTCACCTATCATCCATAAGATGGCATCTAGTGGTAGCTCTGGTGGCACTGAAAGTGCTTCCTCTTTTCAGTGTTCATCTTCGTTAGTGATTGGTAGCTTATATAGCCACCATATCCTTGTCCAATCTACCACAAATCCCACTAAAGTCATTAAAAAGTATGGGATTTTTTAGTTTGAAGAAGACGCCACAACCACACCATGGCATGTGTCCTCTCCTCTTAACTTAGCAGCTGCTACTCGTCCACTTCCTAAATTCAAAGAACATATTCCTAAGTTTTCGAGAAATAACACTGTCACTACAAATGAACACCTAGTGGCATTTTCTAATGCTTGTCACAACATAGGGGCCAATGACAATGATACTTGCATGCACGTATTCATCAATTCCTTGGAAGGAAAGGTCACGACCGATTTCTTTTACCTTCCTCCTAAGATTCTGTCTACTTGGGAGGAGTTGATATATTGGTTCAGATCCACTTATGGGCAATCTAAAAGCCCAGCTGTGAAGTTAAGGGAATACAATAACATCACCTATAAAGATGGTGAAACCATCAAGTCCTTCAACTTGCGTTTCACTAAGTTATACAACCAAATCCATGAACTCATTCAACCTCAAAACCAAGCCACTTTCATGCATTACTACAATGCATTACCCTCTCCCTACCGTCATAGGCTTGAGGAAAAAGCCATTGATAATCTCGGTTCTGCTCTGCATACTTGTTTAGAGTATGAAGAACAACTTGAAAGAACATGTCTTCCACATGGAGAATCAGTTAAACATACATACATGTCCACCATCTTACAACTAGTACAATATATGGATAATCATATGATAGCGTATGAGCGAAAGGGAACTATCTCCCCTCTCACCCCTGGAGCTTCATCCTCTTCTGCACCCCCATTTAGAAATCCGATTGAAAATAATTTTCAGCCTAAAGCTATCTTGGCTCAAATTTGGTGTAACTTCTACGAGGAACACCATGAGAAATCCACACGTGAGGTAAGGAAGAGTGACAGAGATAAGATCTTTGGTAAAAGACCAGAAACTACTATCGCTGTCCTAGATTTTGCAGAGCCAGAAGATGTCATGATCATCAATACTAGGAACAAAGTCTATGCTCCCAAAGACAAATTTGACCATCCCCACAATTCTTCTAGCCCGAGATCATTCTCAACCGCGACTACTATCCACGTTCCTAAGGTTTATGACAGTCAAGGAACAAATTCCCCTCTCCCCTCTTCCAAGTACAATATCTTGAATCAGTTGGCCAATATCAAAGAAGATGCAACCCTTCTAGACATGGTTTTCGTCCCTGAACAACAGATGCATCTGAAATATTTCATGGAAGGAAAATCTTTCATTGTAGCCAACCTCTCTGAAGAGGTGAACAAAGAGGATTTGTCTGTAAATAAAGTAGGTGTACATAACTTTATATACCCTATAAAAAATCCCCCTTTTTATATTTCTGTAAAGATTATGGATAAGATCGCCCATTGTTGCCTCATTGATGGCGGTTCGGGCCCAAGTGTGTTGTCGAAGATTATTATGGAAGAGTTAGGCTTGTCTTGTACAAATGAAAATTCCAGAAGCATTCTCTCCTATAATAGTCTACAAAAAATGACCATAGGCGAGATTAAGGATGTGACCTTAGTTTAGTGTGCACACCCTGAAATAAGGACGACCCTTAGTATTCAGGTAATCGATATGCCAATAAGTAATTACTCAATCATCTTGGGAAGAGATTGGAAATATTTAACATGTGGATACCTCTCACTCGACATAACACATTTATCCATTCCTCGGAATGGTAAAAAATCATAGTCCTTAGAGAGGGAAGGACTTCAGCTTACATAGAGAGTGTCCCACAACCTAATGTAAACTATATTGAAGAGGACCTAGAAGTGTATTCCATCTTTGCCGAGGAGGATAATATTCCCTTGGAACAAATCGATTTAGATGATGATATGTGGCATATACACTTTGATGGTTTGTGTTCTAATGAAGGTAATGGAGCTGACATTATCTTGATTTCACCTGTAGGGAAAATTCATAACTTGTCTTACAGGTTGGAGTTTTCTTGTACGAATAATATCGTTGATTTCGAAGCTTTATTATTAGGCATTGAAAACACCTATAATCTTGGTTGAGGTCACCTTTCAGTTTTTGGAGATTCCGAGCTTCTTGTGAACCTTGTATGTAAGACATACTCTCGTAGCAACAAGTTGATGAAACAATATACCCAAACTGTTTAGGTGCTTATCTCAAACCTATTATCTTTCAACATCACTCATGTTAAGAGGGAATTGAATTCAATGGCTGATCGGTTAGTTGTCTTTGCAGTTTCTTCTAATCTGAAACTTTTGCCTCACAAACCTGATTGTACTTTTCAATCTCTATATCATCCGCATATCCTTGACAATATAGAGTCTCGGTAGGTTTTTCCTAACGATGAGAGCATTTGTGGTTTCATTCAAAATGAACCTATTAAGCCCAAGGAAATTATATCCATGAAAGATGACAAGATTCCTAATGGCTTGAATCCTCTTGAGAGTTCATTTTCATTGAGTGATGTAGGCCATAAAGAAAAAAAGAAAGAAGAGGAGTCAGAAAGGAAGGTGGGTGAAACCATATCCTTGAACATTGGGACACCCAAGGCTCCAAAGAATGATAAAATAGGTGCCCAATGTTCTGATCAAGAAGAAATGAAGTTTGCCAAGATACTTGGTAAATATCAAGATGTTTTTGCTTGGTCTTATGAGGATATTCGTGGTTTTGATCCTAGTATTATATCGCATGCCATCCTCATCAAGGAAGCATAAAACCAGTTAGGCAAAAACAAAGACCTATCAACCCTGCAAGGTAAGCAATTATTCGAAAAGGATTGGGAAAAATCTTGAAGGCTAGTATCATCCTTCCAGTCAAGTGTTCTGAATGGGTTTAAAATTTGGTCCATGTTTGGAAAGCCACTGAA
>JASDQU010243464.1:38195-53225 GCA_032191745.1 Picea mariana | reverse complement strand
AATTAATGATCAATTAATCACTAATCCTTAATTTAATAATTAATCACTTAATGTCTTATTTAATAATCACTCATTCATTTAACCCTTACTCAAGGAGTTAATCATACTTCAACCAAGTATAGTCACAATAATTAATTAATAACTTATAATCAATTTATATATTAATTATAATTAGTCAATGTTTAGGTTTATTTATGAAATTATTCCTAGTAAAATAAAAGGGTCATTACATACATTATTGTAGCCATAGATTATTTTACGAAATGGGTCGAGGCGATGCCGACATTTGACAACACCAGAAAGACCGCAACATTATTCATATTCAATCACATCCTAGCTCGTTTTGGTGTTCCTCAGGCTATCATCATAGATCACCTATGCATGAGTACATGTATTTTATTGTATCATACTTCTTGTGTGTTACTGTAGTATGCTTTTTTGTTATCTAGTCTCTGCCCTTGCTCTCTTATGTTACGTTGTGTTTGGTTTCCAGATGTCAAAGTTTTCGCTACCCCACATTGGCTTCGCTGATGGCGCTAGCCGTAGTACTCAGAACCTTGCTTCTGTTGCTTGGGCAATTTACGCCCCTACAAACGAGATTATCACTCTACGAGGTGTGTGTCTCGGTCGTGCGACCAACAATATTGCAGAGTATAGCATCGTTATCGAATTGTTGATTGATGATATTTCACTCGGTATCCGCCACTTGGTTGTATGACTCGATTCGCAGCTAGTAGTACTACAGTTAAGTAATGTCTATTCTATTCGAAGTCCTACTTTATTACGAGTATATTTACGAATTCACCTCTTGGAACGTTATTTTTATTATATTGAGTATCAGCACATTCCTAGATGTCTAAATACATTGACTGACACATTAGCTAACAATGTATTAGATAGGCATTTGGTCCATTTATAAACCAATCACATTACATGTATCACACAACACAAGATAAGTCGGTAGAAGCCGTATATATGTATATAACGATCAAAAGTTTTTATAAAAAGTTTATGTCCAAGGACCAAAACCTCAAAATGTGAAGCTCATAGATTCTGCAAAATAGCATCATGGGTGACACTCACGATAACACACAACTTCCCGGGCCACCCTACGAAGCAGTCGACCAATAGACTCTGACACCCCCACAGTGTGGCACTGATAACGCCTAGGGATCTCCCCAATAGCCATATCTATGATGTCATCGATCAACCCTTCTAAGTTATGCTCCACTGCCTCATAGTCTTCAGCATCCCATCGCGCCACTGGAGTCGCCTCTCCTCGTCGCTGAATAGGAGAAGTTCATGGAGGTCGATATGGCCCCACATATGTGTCATCAAAAAGATATTTTTTATTAGTTCTTGGAGAAACATAAAAACATTTTATATGATAAAAATTACAAAAACATTTAAAAGAACAAAATGTGTACTTCTTACCTAGGTCACCCCACTGAGCATCCTCAGGTAGGGCCAAATCCAGATCCCCTCGAAAATCCAAACCAGCATATGTGTAGTCATCAATCATCAGCATCTGTGGCCGCAACCAGTCGAAAAATGAATCATTGTACTTGATGATGGACCCAGCTACGTGTCGGGCCATGAGGTTGCACCACCTCAGCATCCTTGGATATTGTGGAGCCAGTAAACCCCAATCAACCTGTAATCTCAGCAATGGGACCCTCTCGAGAAAGAAGGACACCAAAAGTGATCCGTACCCAAACTGCTTCAAGTTTCCCCTCCTACACTTAGTCAATTGCCTATTCATACTGCGAAGAACTGCATCCGACCAGTTGAAGACTCGTGGCTCTGTGCACTCTATGGCGTATTGGAAGTATCTCTGGAGAGCCATGTGTGGAGCTGCACTCCTGGCCATGCGTGCTATAGTGAACAAGATGGTTCACAGAGTCAAGTTTTGGACCCCCCAAATAGAAACCTTGCCCTTGCTTCTTTCTACCTCTCGAACACAGTACTAGCAACAATACTCACTCATAGGGAGTACGCCACCTTGGCTACCGGTCAAGCTAGCATGGTACCCATGCTGTGATAACCCTCTTAGAAAATAGATATCCTCAATATCTAGGGTCAATGTGTGGACTCCCACGTGAAAAAACTATTGGTCCACGTCCCACATATGAACCAGGTACTCCAACAACCTGATTTGGGCCCTCATGCCTGAAACCTGGAAGAATCTCAAGAGCCCATAGTCTCGGAGGGCAGCAACGGTACCCAGGTCATTCCCGGCAATGGCATCCTCCTCCTCATGTTCTCTTTCTCGCCACTCTAGCATCATGATGGTCACATGCCTGCATAAGAACCATAAGAGAAGGGTCAGCAACTTATTTCAAACCTTGGCATAATTTTTATTGAGCAAAAATCAAGTTGAAATTTCATTTTTCGGCCCCCGCAGGTGCCTCTTTAGCATAGTGCAAGATTCTTGCAAGTCCTGCATGGCTAGCCTACGAGAATTCTTGAGCGCAAGTTTTGGCCCTAAAACGAACCCAAAACCTTGAAAATTGCCAATAAAAACTAAAACTAAACCATGGAAAAGGTAGAAGATCAAGAGCTTACCTCGTTGGCAGAGACGGTTTGCTAAATGGTCGCTTGTGCCTCCCATGATTTAGCAACAAAATTTGGGGGAAAATGAGGTGTATTGGGTAAAGTTCTTGGCAAAATCACAATGAAAAAGGTAAAATCTCTTTTTACACATATTTATTCACTTTTTACCATTTTTGTTGATTTTTATATTGTTTTGCCCACAAAACCTAATGCCTAATAGTCCTATGAGTGTGACTTTTTGTAGATATAGTAACTTTGAAGTCCACACAAAGGAGTACAGATGTTTTTTCTTTTTCGTCGCATGTACGACTATTTTTTATGGTTTTTAGAAAAACCTCGAGCTAAGTCTTCGTTCGTTCTCGCGCTCGAAAATAGATGAGAATGTAACCGAGTATACTTTTCTCATATTTTCATACTCATCATGGTAACACAAAAACGACGAACACAAAGGAGTATCCTTTAAGCTCTTTTCACGCTCCATTAAAATGAAAAGATGGTCGAGCAATCTTGTTATGTTCACGCTTGTAAAAGTATCTGAACAAAACATTCGATGGGCGATAGTTTATCACTTTTTCTGTCCTGTCGAACTATTTTATGAAAAAGGAACTGAGAGAGTTCTCTTTAAGTGTTTTTCAGACTCTCAAAACATGAAAAAACCCCAAGTTTTCTATCTTTGGACTCATTAAACAAATATCGAAAGACCCGTAATGGGACCGAGCCACTCCTTCCTAGGGTTCGTTAAACATACTCTGAGGGACTCATTCGAAGGATGAGCTTACATCAGCAAGCATATGTTATCCTCCTCAAGCTTGCGTAAAAATAAAGAGGTACTCGCCAGAAATGGTGGGGGAAATTTTGGGAAAGGGATGTGTTTTCATATTCATATTGATGGTAGCAAGCGTCGCTCTTGAACATGACACCCCCTATTCATTATTTGAAACCGGTTTGGGAAATCCATTTGTCTCTCATTCCACTTGCTACAAGGTCATAGCTTGGGTCGTCTCTGAGTCAGTGCTGCCAATTCCTTGGTCATGTCATTCATATATTCAAGAGAAGTTCATCCAAACCCTCTATTGAGTCGGCCATCTGCAGTTGTCCATTATTACCATGCCGGCCTTCCCTGTGTCTGTTTCAACCTATATTCATACTCTATTTCACCTTCAAAATCTGTTACTTATTTCGTGTCATTGATGGGGGATACATCAAGGACCTTCTATCACGAGTCTTGTTCCTTTGACTCCAACTCATTCTCTGAAAACAAGATAGGAAATTATTTGGTACCTTGGAACTTGCATGCCTCAATGGTAAGTTTCCTCACTTTCGACAGTGGGTTTTCATTATTGACCCCTGATTGGGAAGTTCCGTTGAATGTTCAACCTCATCTCATTTATTCACATTCGTTGGATTGTACTAGTCTACCTTGGGAGTCATTGACATTAATGGTGATTTCCCTTGCACTTGTTAACGGTTTCATCAATGACCAGTAATCAAGTGGTTTCTACCATGTTCGACTTCAGCACATGTAATCACATGGCTAGATTCATACTTTCAAATGACAGGATTGAAGACCCTGGGTCTCATATTTTTTATCTAGGCTGTGATGGAGTATGTAGGATTTGCATCGACACATAGATCCACTTTGTATGTCATGTGGTTATGTTGTCTTAATTTGAGTCTTCTCGCATAGATCCACAGTGTATTCCTGGTGGCTATGCAGTATTTTGACGACATGGATCCACGATGTATGATTGGTGGCCATGGCCTACGTTCATGACATCATCCGTCTGTGATCTAAGTATGGGAATGCCTACCTCAGAACTGGTATTATATTCTGCAGATGCTCGGTTGTTTGTAGGTTTCCGATTACGCGCACTCCTGGTTTCTGACACACACATGTAGTTTACAAAGTATTTATGTTGTCACAGATTTCGGCCTCATACTTTGGGGGGCATTCTATTACACATGATTTTGGTCACTTTGGTGATGTCTTAACAATGATGTATTCAAGCTCCCAACAAGAACTTTTTGCTTGAGAAAAGTGGCTCATGTCTTCTTCCAAAAAACATATTTTTAAGATGAGTTCGCAGGATGCCTATGGTCTAGGGTGCGAGAATCCCTCATTCTCGCAGGCCACCCACACTTAGGGTGTGAACTTCTCGCAGTATTCTCCATACACAAGGTGTGAACCTATTTTTAAGCTTGGAAATGAGAAGAGATCTCGAGGGTTCTAGAAGGGAATCTTCTAGAAAATGAGTTGGAATTCGTATGGTTGTCATTCTACTGACTTCTCAGATTTGATGGGATCATCCTCATCCATGTAACTATCTCTCCTTCTCCTATATATTGAAAGGTTTCTCTGGAAAAAGTTAAGCAAGATTGAATGAAGAATTGGTGAAAGAATTGTGTGAAGAACCTTGCTTGGACAGAAGCTTGAAGACTCTATTTGGTCTATCAAGAGGAATTGGATCTTCTTCATGCGAGTACAGAGAAATTGTCTGTGTTGGAACCAAGGGTCACTGAAAGGAAGCTTGCAACATCAAGGCAATTAGGTTGTATCTTCTACTTTCAATTAATATGATACAGCGACATGTCCCTTTCCCATAAAGTCACTCTTACTTTATTGTGTAATTCCTTGATCATATGCATAAGTTGACATTGAATATATTTTTTTATCTTCACTTTGGTTGGTTTGTGTTGTCTTGGACTTGACTTCACGAGAGCACCGGAGCGAAGCGGGAACAACAGATACCTAAGGAAGCGATATAAATGTATGTCATATATTCCTTCCTATTAGTAGATTCAATGATTACAATTTAGGGAAAGATTCATGTCCTGTCCTATTTTGTTCTAGATCCAGGTGGATCTAGGGAGATCTGTTAGTGTCCGCACCTATTGATTAGTCCGATAACAGAAGAATTTATCTCTGTATTACTGACGAGTTCAGGTTAGAAATGTTTGAATGATTTCAAATCAAAGAACAACTGAAAGGCATTTGAGCATCTTTGATAATCATTACGTGGTCCATCTTAAGATATCTTTAGTTGAAAAATGAAATCTGGTGACAGACTTCATAAATGAAAGCCATGATGTTTAAGTTAATGGCTCCAATGTTGTTGACAGGGCCACTGCTGCCAGCAGGCATCCATAGCCTCGACAGGAATGTCAATTAACCCACTTTGATGCCTCTATCCTGTCCAAAAAAATTCAAATCAGAATGAAGGATGCTTATGATCAAAAAAAAAAATTACCTGAGAATTTTCTCTAACCTGACATCTCTTCGTTGCTAGCAGGCCCGTTCAGTACCCCGACGAAGTTGTCTTGGCATCATGCATGCATTTACCTGCTGCCAGCAGACCTTTTCAGTATCCCAATGGGTTTGCAAACACTTCCCACAACTCTCGAGAAAATTATTGATATAATTTATAGATATTCAGAAGAGCGGGGTGATGTTGAAGATTTCAGTCTTTGGCACATTTGTTATTTTCTGGCTCTTTTTAATTTTTTCTTGCTAACCTTCATCATGGTCTGAAAATAGTTCATTCATGAAACTAATTTTTTGAGGACAGGAAGGCATCCTTGAGTTTCTTTCTTAAAATAAGGGACAGCGTAAAGAGCTTTTAATGATAGTCGTGTTTGCTCTCAAATGCAAATTGAAACCAAAAAATCAATTCTCAACAAAAAAACATCTTTAACTAGTCTACGGTTTTTTTTTTAAGAAAATACAACAGTTGATGCTCTGACAGTCCTTGATATTTGTTTAGAGATGAAGCATTATGTTCTCCCTTTTGAACTAGACCGTAATACAAGCATATTTGACCCAGAAGGCCGAAACAAAAATAAAATAAATGAAAAGGAAAACCAAAACAGAAAAAAATATGTACAAAAGGTGTATCTAGGATTTGTTAGGCAAAATACCTCTTGAGAGCTTGGTCATTCACTGGAAAGGTGTCTGGTTGTCCCTCTAAATTCTGCAGGTGGAAAGAACTAGAACCTAGTTTTTCGATGATTAAGAAAGGTCCCAACCACAGGTTTTGGAACTTGGTATGTTCGCCTTTCCCCTCACAAGGTTTATCCCACTTGAGGACAAGATCACCTACCTCAAAATTCTTGTCTGAGGCAGAACTCAAATCAAACCAGTTTTTGACAATATGTTGATGCTGATCCAGTTTTTTTTTCTCTTGATTTCTTACCTCTTCTAACTTCAGCAAAGCATTAATCCGACTTTCCAAGAGAGGAGAATCTTCTTCCTGAACTTTCTAGGATAGTTGCAGAGAAGGAAGCAGAACATGCAGAGGAAGAATTGCTTCTCTTCCATAAACAAGAAAGAAGGGGGAATTACCAATAGCGGTTTTTGGGGTCACCCTCTTAGCCCATATTGCATTGAAAAGTGCGTTGTGCCAGTTTTTGTGGTTTTCGAAAACTGTCCTCTTGATGATCTTGATCAGGTTTTTGTTTGTCGATTATGCTAAACCATTTCCTTGGGGGTAATAACTGGCAGAATATTTCAGTTTTATCCATTTTTCTAAAGCAAAGACACTCATATCGAGGGATGAGAAATAGGAAGCATTATTGAAAACCAGACATTCAGGAATACCAAATCGAGTAATGATGTTTGAATTGAGGAAAGATATTACCTGACTGGTATTTACCACTTTTAATGGTGCAGCCTCAGACCATCTAGTAAAATAGTTTGTTGCTGTAATGATGTATTTATGTTGTGAGGAGGTGGGGTTAATTGGGCCAATGATGTCAAGACCCCATTGCTGAAAAGGGAAATCCACTGAGACAGGTTACAGTAGGAATGTTTCCTTCTGTACTCGTCCAGAATCCTTTTGACAGATTACGCATTTGTGACATAATGTATGGGCATCTTTGAAAAGTGTGAGCCAATAATACCCTGCCCTTAATACTTTGTGGACAATAGTGTCTCCACCGAAATTTCCACCAGCTTCCCCTGCATACAACTGAGATAAGACTTTATTTTCTTCATCTCTTTCTAGACAACGCATAAGAATTTCATAAAAAAAATTGTGAAATTATATACCATTCACAAGCTCGAAAGGTGCAGACTTTAATATCAATGCTCTCCTCTTTTTTGGATCAAGGTGACAAGGAGCTGAACCATGTGTTAGATAAAACTTAATGTCATCATACCAAGGATTTGTAGTATTTTGTACACAATAGATTTGACTTTGATTATGTTGATCTTCAATTAACACATCAATTTGAATTCGTTGTTCTTCAACTGAATCAGCGACTAATTTACATAGACCTTGGCCTCTAACAATTTGTGTCAGGGTGATCTCAAGGTCATACTCTTGTAAGGATGTCACCCAGTTTTCCCGTTTTTCACCCAATTCTTTCTGTACTAACAAATTTCTAATAGCAGGGTAAGGAACAATGACTTTAGTTCTAGATTTCAGTAGATATGATCGAAAATGTTTTACCGCTTTAAAAACAACATAAGCCTACTGATCTATAGTTGGATAATTAAGCTCTGATCCCTTAAAAGCTGAGCTCATAAAGGAAATGGGAACTTCGTTGTTTTCAACATTCTTTTGGGTTAGCACAACTACATAAGATCGATCGGAGGCAAACGTGTAAAGAGTAAAATCTCGTGAAAAGTGAGGGCTCATTAGGGATGGAGCCTCCACTATGGATTTTTTTTATTGAGTCAAAATATTGACTTTCTTGAGGTCCCCAATGGTATTGCACATCATTTTTTATTAAGTTTTGTAATGGCCTCACCATCTTCCAGAAACTCGGAACAAACCTTCTGACAAAATTTATCTGACCTAGAAAGGATTGCATAGATTTTTTGGAAGAGGGGGGAGGGAGTTTTGAAATGACTTGAGTCCTCTCGGGGTCAATGATCATCCCTTCATTGGATACTATGAATCCAAGTAGCTTGCCTTATTCCACTGCAAAGACATATTTTTTAGGATTTAGAGAGATTTCATATTTACAGCATCGTTGTAAAATAGATCTCAGATGGGCTAAATGATCTCCCTTATTCTTGGAGAAAACAGTGACATCATCGAGATAGACTACTACAGATTGATTGATTAGACCGTGAAAAGCGATATCCATCGCTCTCTGGAAAGTGGCACTGACATTTATAATCCCAAAGGGCATCTTTCTATAAGCATAGGTACCCCATGGAGTACGGAAAGTGGTTTTCAGCTGGTCTGGAGGAGACATGAGGACCTGGTTGTACCCTGAAAAACCATCTAGTAGCAACAATATTTCAGAACCGGATACCTAATGGAGAATTTTTTCCATCGGAGGAACAGGGTAGTTGTCTTTGTCAGATGCTCGGTTTAAGTTTTGGAAATCGACACATAGTCAAATTTCACCACTTTTCTTCCTCACAGGGACAAGGTTAGAAATCCACTATGTATGCCTTACTGGGAAAATTATCTTTGCATTCAATAGTTTGTTTAGTTCCTTCTTGACTGTTGGTTCAAGTTTTGGGTGCATCTTTCTTAACTTATTTTGAAAAGGTTGAGTCTGGGGTTTCATGGGAATGATGTGTTGTATAATGTTAGGTTCAAACTTTTTTAGATCATCATATGTCTAAGTAAAGACACTCTTAAATTCTTTGAACATTTTTATAAAGGTTGATTTCTCTTGCTCGGAACATCCCGTTCCCAAATTGATGCATTGTGGATTATCTTTAGTTCCCAGAATTACCCTTTCATGGATCAAGGAAGAACTATTCGTTTTACAATTTACCGATTTTCTGAATTTGTTATGCAAATCATAAAACTTTTCTAATCTTACCACAGATTTCGAGATAGAATTTACCAGATCTGATGTCGTTTCAGGAGACCTTGGGTCCAATATTACCGTAAAATTGTGGAGGTCTTCATCATGGGTTCCTTCATCGATAACCGCACCTCAAAAAGTGTCCTCCATGTGCAGGAAACCGATGATTTGTTGATCATCATCGAACACTCTCCAGTTAGTTATGTTGTCTGGGACTGATGGTTTGAAAAACAACTCGATCGAAAATGCGTTCAGAGAAAGGCCTTCTGCGAGAAAAATTTTGGAAGCAACATTAGCTAACAAATATGCCTCAAAATTATTTAATCTTGGAATGGATTTAATGTTAAATGAGGAAAATTTGTGCATTAGATTTGATACCTCAACTTGATAACTTTTAAGGTGTGGCGATAGGCAATGAATGGAATTTCTTACCTGCCTGACCACAATTTCTGAATCGTCGAATACCATTAAATTTTGTATTTTCAAATCTAGTGTCTTTCTGAGTCCTTGTAGAAGTGCCTTGTATTCAGTCATGTTGTTTGTGCATTCAAATTCTAATCAGCAAGCGATCAAAGTTTTGTTACCTGCTGGGTAAATGAGCACACATCCTACACCAGCTCCTTCTTTAGATTTGGATCCATCGAAGTAGAGAGACCATATGCGAGCCTCATCAATTGTATGTGACACATTAAGGAGAACTATCGACTATGTGCATGCCATGCGTTCTAACTATTGTTCTGGGTTAGTAGTGATAGAATTTTCTGCCATGAAGTTACCGAAAAAGGTGTTCATTCCCTCCATTTCAGGTGAATTAGCGGAACCCGTAAATGGTTCATTAGCGTCATTTAAATCGGTCACGGTGAGCTTGAGGTAATGCTCACGATTGATCTTGATTCTGGTAGGATTTCCAATCTCTGGCAACCACAAATGGGACCAGTATGTCGTAAAGTAGTCATGCAACTGTTTGGACCAATCCCTGCTTAAAAATAAGCCATATACTTCAGGGATGTCAACGACAATGATATCAATAATCTGGTGAACTTTAGGATTAGAGGATAGCCTAATAAGGACATTTTTTAATTCACCTATCACTTTAACACTGGTTCGATCAAGCTTAATAATTTTCAGACTGGAAGGTTGAACTTCAGCATTGATTTTTTTGCAGACAAACCAAGGCTTTGCATTTGATGATGCGCTAGAATCTACCATACAATTATGTACATTCCTATTGAAAATTTCGAAGGTCAACAAAAAAGGTGGGACACTTTTATGAGTATTGACAATAGAACTTTGTTGGTTTTTAGTCGCGGTCCCTAGAATTATTGTATCTACATTTGTTACACTTTTTACAGCAAGGTCTCTTTTATCCAAGAGTTCTAGTGTTTTTTTAGCAGGGACCTTTTGAGGTGTTTTAGGGTTGATGTATGCTAGTTTCCTGTTGTTCAGATTGTTGTTTTTAATGTTTTTCGCAATGTTCTGAAACATCTTTTGCAGAAGAAAAGGAAATTTCAACAATTCATAAACATAAATATTATCTCTAACTTTCTCAAGGTCTTCAATCAAATCGTATTCTAAACTTGGGGTTGTTGAATTCTGTTTAGTTTCAGTCATCTTAAACTGTTTTTGGGGCGCATTAGTTCCAATTTCAGAAGAGGGTTTATTCTGGGTTTTTCTTCAGGTATTGTAAGGATGAACCGTTTCAAAATTCGCTTGAAAGATGCAGTCTGAAAAATGCTCAAAGATGTTGGGAGAGGATTCGTCCTCTTCCATTGTTTCTTGTTCAGCCATGTCTTTAGAAATCTCAGGGGGAACTAAGTTATCATGTGCTTCAAGGATTGTATGTATAGCATATTGTAGGCTTTCTAGGTAAAGGCCTTTAGAGTTTAAGTTGAGCCGGTTTAAGGGAAAAGGTTTTCTAAAAGGAGGTTTGTAAGATCCTTTGCTTGAAGAATCTTCTTCAGCTGATCTCCTTAAATCTATGACTTGATTTGACAATTTTTGAACAACCTTTTGTAAACTTTCCAAATCTGAACTCTCTGATTGAGTTTTGGTTTGGGGAGGTCTAGGAAGAATTTATATTTTCTTCTTGGAAGATGTGGTAATCTCTGCCTCATTACTGATATTATCCTTTAGGCTTAGAATATATTTCTCAATTTGGCTCACCTCCTCGAAGGCTTCCAATAACGTTGCCTTCTTAGAAATTTTTATCCAGATTGCTATATTCTGGTGTAGAGCTTTGGTGTAGTATGCGACGATAAGATTTTCAGCAGGCATTGAATCAACAGGGATTCGATCCTTTAACGTGAGAAACCTTTGATTAAAATCTTTTATTTTTTCCTTAGGGTTCATCTTTAAGCTGGAGGGTTCCATGACTAAGACTTCAGGAGATTTGTCATCTCCGAATTTCTTGAGGAAACAAGACTCGAAATTATCCCAAGATACAATGGTGTGGGGTTGTTGGGTAAAATACCACATAGAGGCATTGCCTTTGAATGTATACAGAAAAATTATACATACTACATCTTCGTGTTCTACACTTCGGAGTCTAATGTCTAGCATGAATTTTTTTATGTGATCCTCAACGATTTGCTTAGAATCTCGATCAAATTTAGGGAGTCATTTCTCCAGATGTTTAGGCAAAGGATGCTAGGGTCCAGGTATGGCCACAACATCTTGATCGAGCCAGGGCTTGGCGGGATTGTTTGGATTTGCCATGGGCGTAGGTGGTGTTGGAGACTGAGATGAAGAACTACCTTCATCAGATGATTCTTCTCCCAAAGAGGAAGGGGATGAAGGAGGTGGCGAAGGTGGGATACCAGATCCTTCGACTGCAGGAGTGAGGATTCGATTTGGATCCGTAGGATTTATGGTGCAGACCCCCTACCTCAACAGGGTCCACTAACCTCCCGGTCTCTGGATCGCTCTCTTCCCTGAGCCAAAATGGCTCTTCAGGCTCCTACTGGAACCCTTTGAACGAATCCAGAGGTCCATTTGTCCTCTGGCACAGGTCTTGAGAAAATTTGCGCGCGTGCCTCCTTTTTGGTGCTCTTCTCTGTTCTAAACCAACACACACCTCGGCGTTGATTCCTTTCCAACTAGCCCCTTCTTATCTGGTGACCTTGATTTATGACCCAAGGTGTAAACAACACACCTTTCACATTTTGGAGTTTCAGGACTCCTGCATGTGAGCTCTCCCAGGCTCCTTGTCCTTCGAATCGCCGAACCCCGAAATAGATCTTAGCTCCCACTAGCTCCTACCTTCACTCCTGACTCATATGACCTCCACCCCGTGAACAACAGCTAACATCCAACTGACTCCCTAGGTTTTCGTGTTTCGGTGATGCGGAGGGGTTAACTCCTTGTCCCTCCAACTCCCAGTTGCCAAAAGTCCAAAATCGTATCTAATATAAGATCGACAGCTCTGAGTTTTCCTTGTTCTAACGATCTTGGTTCTTTCAGGGTTTCACGATTCAGAGAATCATGATGCAAGGGTCTCGCTCCTTTGTCCTTCGAATCCCTAGTTGTCAAAACACCAAAATGTCTCGGCGTTCGATCAACGGCTCAAATAACCCTTGAGATCTACAGTCCATGTCCGACCTTGCTATTTCACTGTTTCACGATTCGGGGTTTTGGGAGACAAGGACCTCTGTCCTTCCAACTCACGATACTTGAAATTGCGATGCGGACCAATTGTCCAGATCTTCTTGTGATCGATGGTTTGAATCTTTCGGGCCTTTCCTTGAAATCTTGACCGCTTTCCACGTGTCCTCTTGTGGATGGTCACGATGCTTTCAGGATTTTGTCGAGTCCTCTCCTTTTCTTCTACGAGGGTTAAACCTCGTTCTCATCTTTTCAGATCCAATGGCTCTCTATCCTTTATGTGAGATCTGACAACTCAGATCCTTCCTCCCCTGCTTTGAGACTCTGAATGGTCCCATCGTTATCTTCCGTGCAGCTTCACCTGGTCCAACAGACTGCGGCTACTTGTACGACATATGACGGATCAAATCAAATCTTTTGTGTGTCTCCCAAAGACTAAACCCCATACACGTATCTTTGATCCAACGGCTCTCATGCCACTGCGCTCTAGATCTAATGACTGGTGCGTTTTCGCAGTTTCACATCTTTGGGAGTCGAAAGACTCTCCCTCTTATGTTTCCCAGTCGGTGAAATTCCAAAAACTTAAATGTGCACCCCTTACTTCAAGATCAACGGATGTTGATCCTCGCTCTAATATCTGAAGGCTTATATCTGATCAACTCTTATGTGCTCTCCTCTTGTCTGCCTGGATGTAGATTCAACGGTCCAGATCTTTCCTCCCAGTGTTGATCCAACAACAGTTGTGCTCCTCCTCCTGAGCTTGCACCTCTTCCCTTCCCTTGGAAGAAATTCGACGCTCAAAGGTCTTGGCCTTCGATGCTTCCCTTGCGAGTCTGATTCCTTTGGGTCTCATTTGCATTATAGAAACGCTTCTCCTCCTGAGCTTAGTCAACTCAGAAACCTCGAAAGGTTTCTCGACCTTATACTCCTTTCTTCTATTTCTCTGTGCGCAAAGGCTCTATTCCTCCTGAGCTTCGATACTTAGAATAATTTCACCCTCGCACACTCCTTGTGCTGCTGAGATTTCCTCAATCTCAGGTCCAAAGTATTTCTTGAAAAGAAATGCTTCACGCCCTCTTGGTGCTCCTTTGCTCAATGCACACCTTGCAGAGCCTATAGAGTGTTCAATAACTCTGGTTGTCTTCGAACTCGACAAAGAGTTATTCTCGTGCACACTTGCACCAGCTCAATGCCTGCCTGGCAGAGCTTCTACAGAATCTCTAGAGATTCTATCTCTTATCTCTGTGCCTTCCCCTGCACAGCTCATCCTCCAAGGTGTTCAACAACCTTGAGGCTCCTCCTTGAGTATGTGAATCTTTCTGGTGTGCACTCCGTGCACGTTCTTTCTGACTACACAGAGCTCAGATAGAAACCGACAAACTCACAAACATATAGTAAAATCTATCTATAATCTGTATCTACAACATACAAGTGACATTCAAATGCATAAACATACACAGACAATTCATGGGCAGGAAAAACTACTCTTTGTATTAATCTCCAAATGTCTATACAAAATGTGTTTTTACAAAAACTGGACTGCTACAGAGTCTCAGTTCTCTCCCTCAAGATCTCTCTACCTGAGAATTCTCCTATTCTCCCTCTCCACTCTACTCCTCCCGATACTTGTTACAAAAGAGGGTTGTCTTGAGCTTATCCTCATCCACCAACCTTTGTGCTATCACTATCTCATAGCGGCTCCTACTCCTATGGCTACATTACACAAAAGGAAGTCGCAAACCTAACTGATCTGGACTTAGCTACAAGTAACCATTAAAGGAAACCTCAACCACTACCTGTACAAATGCATGATCTGGTCTCTATCAGCCTTACAACATTAAATTCAAATTCAAATTTTGAAAAATGAGAGGGTTGCGCCTTTCCCTTTCATGAATGCGCACTGGATGTGCTGGCTAGTTGGCACTTATGCTGAGTTGGAGCAATTCTCCTGCATCAATTTAGGATAATACCAGTGCCTTCAAGTTGTTCTCTAATATCAGAGAAATCTAACGGTTGATTCAGTGGCCAACCTGGTTGTCTGATACAGGCCAAAGCACCGTGTGTCCTCAAAAGTGATTGACGAACAATTTAATGTACGTTGGACCCTGG